>JBAHVQ010019440.1:0-13187 GCA_036872915.1 Nanipora kamurai | reverse complement strand
AGTGAAACGTGAACTGACGTTTCGAGCGAAGGCCCATTGTTGGAGTGAAACGTGAACTGACGTTTCGAGCGAAGGCCTATTGTTGGAGTGAAACGTGAACTGACGTTTCGAGCGAAGGCCCATTGTTGGAGTGAAACGTGAACTAACGTTTCGAGCGAAGGCCCATTGTTGGAGTGAAACGTGAACTAACGTTTCGAGCGAAGGCCCATTGTTGGAGTGAAACGTGAACTGACGTTTCGAGCGAAGGCCCATTGTTGGAGTGAAACGTGACACTCGGACGATGGACATGTGCTCGAAACGTCAGTCTTTCTATACTTCTAAGTTCCAGCAGTTTCCCAACTCTTTTGGTTTTCTAATTATCATGCATCCGTTTATTATTCTTATTTTATATCATCGAAAATTGAATGTTTATGAGACGTTCAGTTCCACGACATAACAATTTCGTCATCCTTTGATACACGACGTTCAACACTGCGAGCTCTTAAAGTCATGAAGTCACTCCTTTTACAACTTTTCCATTTCTCGGCCCGTTATTGAAATGTTTCAGTTTGTTTGATAGGTAAACGAGACTACCAGTGAAGTAATGTTTTGTTGAAACACACATCTTGAATGTAAAAATAAGTTATTTCTCCGATATTATTCGTCGAAATCACTTGAATTTAATACAATGATTTAATTCATGAAACTGAATATTTCCATACTGAAATATTGTTGTTACAATAATGCCGTTGCCTGACATCTTTTAGCTCCCTAAAACAGAATTGTTTTTATTTAGTCCTTTAAACAAACCTTGTGTTGTGTCTTTTCTTTAACAAGATGTATATAATACGGTGAAGGCAACATATATGGCTGGCATATATGCAGGGAACTAAAAAAGGCCTTGAGCTAACTACAAAATCGAATAGTACATCTCAGCGATTGCGAAGATTGGAAACTCACTTATAACAATGATAACAATAGTTTAATGGGGAGTTGTTCAGTTTCATGAGTTAAATCACTGCGTTTAATATCGAGTCATTTCGTCCAATATTGGAGAAATAACTTATTTTCCAATAATGAGTTAAAATTTACATATTAAACAAACTCAAATACATCAAGAACGAGCAGACTAATGGGAAAGCTGTTCCTTTATTATTTTAGGAGTTCTTTAAGCTAAGTTATCAAAACATTAATAATTAATGAGAGCAGCAAGCAATCAAAAAGGAGCATTCAAGTCACATGTATACGTTTGTAAGATCAACAGTTGGACATGAGTGATCTCTATTAAAGTTAAGAATACTAATTAGCCTTATTAGTACTCTCAATTAAAGCTAAGAATACTAATAAGCTTCATTCTATTGTTCATTTGAACGGCTCACCATTGTAAATGCCCATAAAGATAGGCCGCTCATATTTTAACTATTACAGAAAATTCATTTTTAATTCCTAAGCACGTTAATAAATTTTAAAAACATTTTGTTATTAGTTTGAGGACAATCAACTGAATTGAAGATATATCAACGGCAATCCCACCTCTCTAGTTTAGTATCTGTAAAATAATAAGGTAAGTAAATCAAGTTGGCGGGCAAATTGAACTGAAGATTCATTGTGGTGAATACATTTCATATAGAAGCAAGTGAGCACACAAAATACGATTGTTTTCACCTCACAGGCCACACGCTAGTTCTACTATACATACTTCTCTTTGAACGATGAGTCATACGTAATAAGAGCAAAAGTCAAAATAAGAAATTGACCCATGATGGTTAAGGAGTCACTTTTTCTTTGATATTCCTCCTCATTCATGATTCTTCACTCAAGGTGAACCGGTCCATATAAGTTAGATCACTATTAAGTACTACGCAATCTAACACAAATATTTGAATATTTTTGTTTCCAAGGATTTATCGTGTTTGGTCAACACTGGTAGTCCAGTAGTTGTGATTAAACTCTGGAGTTTCTTTCACGCAGTTGTACGTCAGCCTAATAAACAGGATTCACAACGCTACAACTTTTGAGGAGTAGTCTGTCCATTGCCTCAGACAACAATCGAGAAGAAATTTGATGAAGAAAGCAGTTGGTAACAACACTAATACTTGCTTAACATATCAAAATTGCGGGTTTAATTAATACCAACATTTGCTCTTAGAAGATAACAAACTGTAACGGTAAAAAAAACGAATTGCGCTCCAAAAGTCGAAACTTAAATACATAGACAGTTTAATTTGAAATTTTTGAAAGTTGAATAACATTTATCAAATCTGTTTTGCTAATTTCCGTGTAGTACCTTGCTTAACATATTGTAGCATAATCGGTAATTCTCTCAACGCCCCCTTTTATTGCTTATTAATTTGACTATCTTAGTTAAGCTACACGAACCAGGTTGCCAACAATTGACATGAATCATGTTATTGTTCTTGCAATCTCGATATAAGTTGAAAATTTTGTCAATTTTACTCTTAAAGAAAAATCGTAAATGAAATTGCACTTATCACTTTCGCTTTCGGCCTAGCCTAAGTAAGTTCAACCGTTGACATACACATGGTTAATTTGATCAAATATTCTTAAATAATTTCTATGGTTTACCTAAGACAGCTTATACACGTTGAGCCTAGCTCAAGGTTACTGTGTAAAATAGACAGGAGATCTTCAATGCAAGACTAGCCGTAGGCTGTATTTATGAAGTGAAGAATTTGTAAGATCTGTTCTTTTATAACTTCTGGTTTACAACTTCATGTTTAAATTGTTTCTGGTATTTGTTTACATTCAAAATTTTATTGGTAATTTGCACTGCTCAATTCTTCTACAGAGGGATATCATATCATCTGACTTTTTAATATACGGCATCTGTAAAAGATCTGTTATAGCAGGATGTTCTATGATTCAATTTTTCGATGAATGCTTTATTGCAAAGATCGGCGTATGATCTTCGTTTCCGGTCGCGTCGGAATCAGCCCACAGTAATTGGCCTTAAGTTGTTGCGGTCACCTTTATCTAAGTTCTTTAATTAATCGTTCTATTCTTATAATTTTTTTTCTCTAATTTTATATATTACTCTTCTTTTGTTTGGTGAGGTTATTAAGTAAAGAAATCTGATTGTACTAAAAGCTGTAAGTCTATATTCAGAGGAATTGTACAGGATAATTGGACAATTTTTCCTGGGATTATATTCCTATATTACTGGGTAAACCCACTTTTTTCGACCTCATGTTGTCAATAATTACTAAAGTTGTTTTACTTACGCATTTCGACATCACAGGAAATACCTTAGTAAAACAACGGTGCATTGACATCATTCTTGTTTATGATCATTTCCTCCTTTTAAATCGTCAGTCTTAAGTATTTCTGGCCGTAGATACAAATACAAGTATCTGGCAGAGACGGCATAGGAGTACGAATTGCAAGGAAGATCGCAAGGCTTCCGCGAAATATTGAAATTTCAAGCAAGTTAAATAAGCTGGATATAATCTTTCTATAGTGCATCCTCTTTGACATAATGTCACTGAGTAGGCTTCTTAAAGGATTTCGACATTTCACAATGGTTGTCTTTGGGGGACTGAGCATTCCTCATATTGCGTAACTTTGATTAGATATTTGAACTTATAAAAATTTGAAACTCAGCACTATTGTTATTACTAGAAAAATACTTCAACAAAAATTATCCTGGTAGTATTTACACTTTTCGCAGATTTTGCGAAATTTATCCGAGAAGCCTATGTCAGGAATTAAAAGGAATCTTGGGTTAAACAACTGCCAGTACTTGTGAAAAAAAGAAGCACTACTGAACGCATGCAAGTAACGCCAATTTCCAGGAATACCTCTGCCCAGATCTTCAATGTGATAATTATTCGTTGTCTCATTGTATTCACCGTGAGAAAAACAAGTTGAACTAAGACGTTCCTAGGAAAATCAAAAATAAAGAGTATACAGTAATTACATGCTTCATTATTAATTTTGGCAAGAGATTCTACAGTGATTCCAAAAGAAGTCATTAATCACCATTTTCCAATTTATTTCTCTGTTCTAGATGATTTACTTTATAAGAAGTATATTAAAAGCATGTTTTTGCCTTTTCAGATTACCCTGTTGTTATTAAGACTCATCTTCCTGGAGCTAAGGTTTAAAAATGATGGACGAGTTTAGTCAACGTTAAATGCAAATGAAGGTAACTATAGCGCTAGTGTAAGCTTTAGTTGATGTAAACATGATCCACTGTTTTGATATTAGATCATGTCGATAATTCACACATAACTTTTTTATTTTTATTACTGAAAGTTGAGAAATATTCTTCTACCCTCTCATAGATCAGTAAAGATTTTTTCCCAATATGCTATTTAAAGTTCGAAAGGTACTTTTAACTTTAACGCACGTAAACAGTTAAGAATAGAATAGATTAAACTACATGTTACGTTACAGATTTTACGATTTCATCCATGTTTTCTTTACTTTAACTGAGAGTTGTATCCAATAGTTACACAGATGGTATGAAAAGTGTTTGTGTTCTTGATTTCTTGTTCATTATCTTATCGGGAAAGGTATCAAACCATCATTGTCAATAAAATTAATCATCTTATGCAAATCATCTTCAATTCTTGGGCAAGTAAGTTGTCTATATGCATCTTGATCTACTTTCTACAACTGGCTCAGAGACAATGTTCGGTTGCAAAAACATGGCAAACATGAAGTTGATTTGCTGTAGCTAATCCTATAAATACTTATTGTAATATTCAATACATAGGGAACGAAAGCATTTCCTACAACAAACAATTTGAATTTATTGACGGCTTGACATTTAGGAAAGAGATTGGGACGTGACTAAACACATACACAGAACTTCTCAAGGTGTTACAATCCGACTCAATGATTCTTGACTCTTGATAAATAAAGGGATGAAATTTACACTGCGGACGCCAGGGGGCGAGTGGGGTATGTTGAAAGGTTGATAAGACGGACCGATGCTTCTTCATCGTCCGCTCGTTGATGACAAGGTGTCGGGAGGGTTTATTAATAAGAACTACTGCTTCAGAAGTTCCGAATTACTAAATGGAAGGTAAGATTTTTCAATTACTGATAGGAAGGAAATACTGGAACAAAGTACAAGTCAAGTATATGATATTTACGTATAAATAGATTTAATCATTTGCGCAAATCTTGTTACTAAGCAAACAATTGGCATGTGATATTTTGCCCTTGCAATACTCAATTACGTTGGTGGGTTGAATATTAAGAATACGTTCAATTCCAGTCAGTTCCTTACAATGGCAGATGAATCATTCAGAATTTGGCGTTGCATGATTTAGAGTTGTAAATGCTGCTAACAACTTCCCATGCAGGAACAGCATGCGATATGTCTTTGTGAATTAACCAGCTTAAACATAGTTTCCCTCAACCCAACAGAAAGATGAAATATAATTTGGAATTTGGAATTTATTCTTGCTGGCCTGAAAGGGTACAACGACACAGCTTTTGATCGAATATTACCTGAAATATTACAAGCAGTAAATGTAATTTCATACAGTTGCTATTTTTATTTATTTAATTACCGATTTGATTCCTCGGATTTCTGTTCCTATGCAACCCGCATATCCCTCACAGCATCGAGGGAACTGGCACGCAGGTTGGGCCGTATTTCATCACAGTAAGATAAAACAAACAAAGGCAGGACATGAGCGGCAGCATGTCATTGCTGTTGAATTTTTCATTCAAAATGAAGGAAACAAAACATTTTGAAATACTAAGAGACCTCTCTGCCTCTAACCATGTATAACATTCTTTGGAACATTTAGTCGTTAATTAATGAGTTACATGACCTGTCGTCCTCCCACAGCAAGAAATTTCTTCGGAAAATTTAAAGGATCTATTGCATTCAATAGAAAAATGAGATGTTTAGGACAAACTTCATCTGCTGTTTTCGCTCAACATTGATATATCATTACTGACTAAAAATATCCTGTATCTCGATGATAATTTCATAACTCATTCTCGAGGCAGCATTAAGAAAAAAATAATCATGTTAACCTTTGATCAATTTCATGTCAGTATAAGACAGCCACTCAACCAAGTAAGCAATCCATTTTGGGAGCATTGTTTGAACCTCATCCCTGTTAAATGAGGAAGTACATTCTGGCGGTAACTTAACGTTTATTTGTGAGGATATGAGAGTATTTTAATCCTATCCCAGCAACTTCCCTAGGGGTAATATTACTAAAAATATCTAAAAATTATCCTGAAAAGGAGAAAGTCAACTGAATAAATATGGTGACCCCGGCTGGCTGCGGTGGCCATAGGATTTAGTTTATCCCTTTAACATAACAGGCTGACAAATTTGAGGTTGAGTTACGCAGTGTATGGTAATTATAAGCTTTGATTTAACTTATGGATATTGAGGGGAAATTTTGTATTAGAATCACATTAATGCACATCTTCAGGGATTAGCGTTAAGTCGTCAAGAAGTCAGTCGCGCCAATAAATCGATGAAACAAGTAATTTGTATTTATTTGTTATTGTAGTAAATAATAGTGTTTTTGTAAATTCAAAATTACGATTTTCCATCACACATACTCGCAGTTTTAAGGATTTCAGTTTAGCTATCCAATAAATGTTCGTAACTTGCAGCAAAATTCTATTGGTTAAACATATTTCAGTAGTTATGCATGTATTCTTAAGTTCAATTTGTATTTCAAAGGTTCCGTTAGTTAAAATTCGGTTTAAATCTACAAATTCTTTGATCGACTTTCGCAGCGTTTTATGAGAATTTTATGCCAATTTTTCTTACGTTTACTTAAATTTGTATCTGCAATTTCCCTACAAAAGATCCAGTTAATTTACAAATACTTTAATAGAAATACTAAGAAAATCAACATTACACTTATCTTGGATATTGTATTACAATACATATTATGCCATATAGTTTCATGGATGTCATGTCATGATATATGATATCTTTTTTTTACCAGCATAACATTATAGCATAGCATAGAATAGCTTAGCAAACATAGTGAGTGTAGTTTAGTGTGGCGTAGTGTAATATGGTAGAGTATCGTTTAGTTTATATAATTACAGTCGACTCCCGATAACTCGAACCTTCAAGGGAAATTGACAAAGGTTCGAGTTATCGAGAGTTCGAGTTATCGGGAGCTGAGAACAGACTTCCGAAAATAAGGAAAAAGTGGTGTTCACTGTTTTTCTATTCATACAGAGCACATTTTCCATTAAAGTCTCAGCAGCTCATTGGCCAGAACGTCTCATCGATCACCATAAAAGGTCGCAGGTTTTCTCCCCATCGGGAGCTTTTAAAACTTAGTTTAATGCTAAACTAGCTCGATGAAGGTTTCCTGTGTTTTTAACAAACGACAATTGTTGTCTCCTCGATTTCTGTTTTTTTTTACCTTCATTAAAATCAATTCAGAAATTTTCCCTCCAAAATTCTGGTCCGGAATAAAAAACCTCTTTCCAGAAGGGCAAATGTCGTAAAACTCGAACTACCCAGCCACTACCGCAGTGATTGCTACTTAGAAGAGGGTCAACTTGAGCGACTCTCTCTTCGACATCAACTCGAAAAATAACGAAAGGATACCAACCTTGATATGGTATTACGCACAGGGATAAAACTGCAATGGCCCTTGCGACATTATCATGAGTTTTTCTTAACATTTATAACTAAAAATTTCACGACTTCCCACATTGGCGCTAACAGGCCATAACTCCCTACTCATTTCTAGCTACTCCACTACGGTCATGGGAACCAGTCGACATAGTTCAGTTTACTTTCGAACCGTTAAACAAGCTTAACCACATCATAATTTCATTAAGAACCTCAGAAAATCAAGAAATATTATGGATATATTAGAAAAGAAAAAAGAGAGAGAGAGAAAGAGGGAGAAAGTGAGAGAGAGAGAGAGAGAGAGAGAGAGAGAGAGAGGAAGAGGGTCTGATCTCGAGGTCTGGTCAACAGAGATTTGAAAGACTCCCAGTTGATCTTACTTAATAGTCTGTTCTAGTAACAATTCTTGCGACCCTATTTTGAAGCTTTTAAAATTTACTTATCAGAGTAGTTTCGCAGTTTCCCCACACAGTGCAACAGTAATCAAAATGGTTTCACAAATGGGTATGGAAATTGCCGAAATGTTCTGAAGAAACCGGGACGAAATTCTTTACAAGGTCTTGCAAACATTTTACATTTCTACATCACTATAAGTATGTCTGAAAAAGTGAGATAAACGTTATCCTCAGTCACTGGCCCGTCCAAAAATAATTTGTGTCTACATGGAGAAAATGTCGTACCGGTCCACGTTCGTCCCGGTCTGAAAATAGGCGTATTGGTTCAACTACTGAAATGACTTCGGACCGGTCTGAACACCTTTTATCCCGTTCTTAATGTAAACATCTACAAACGATAACAATGCAACTGAAACGAAATTGTCTAGTTTTTTTTGCGATTACATCACGCTATTACATTATGAAACTCATTTGAACTAGAGGAGGTACCTTTGCTTGTTCTAATTTTCCTTAACTATGCGGGGATATCCATTAAACTAATACGAGGAAATACTCTGTGTGACAAGCCAGCAGGTTCTCAAGTAAAAAGTTAAAAACTTGCACTGTTCTCTGGGAGACTTGGTATATATCGAGAAGCGGAGAATCGATCAATCAATGAAAATAGACAAATAAGAATTCCAACTCAAAGTATACAAAAAAACTGGGACTCGTTATCAGCGCACATTTCGCTTTGCGTCATTCGTCGACCACAAGTGCCGCCACATTGAGATGAGGTAAAGGAGGAAATTGAGACCAGACGGCTAAATCGTGTGAGATGTGCAACGAGGTAATTTCTCGCCTGGACTAAATATGGGGTCAAATTTGGACGTTTTCAATCTTTGCCTGGATGACACCAATGGAGTTAAAATAATAACATAACAAAAAGCTCTAATGTTAAGATTTTATTGATCGCAATAGTAAGCAAGCAACAAAAAATAAGCTGAATATTAAAGAGGAGAATCTAAAGCCATACATTGGTGGCTTTTGTTACCGCTGAGCGTGCGATTTTATTCCTTGCGTTTCAGGTTCCAACAGCGGGTGGCTTAAAAAACCTTGAAGCATGATTTCAGTCTTGCTGCAAAACAGTAACTGTCATTTGGAAATCAATAATATATCGGCAAATTATAGTTTTTGCGACTAGGATACTAACAATTTTTACTTGCCAAGCTAATCCGGATTATTAATCAAATATCATTTAACGTACGTCAAAAGTGTTCTCATAATTCAGGTAATCCGGCGCCATATCAGAGACATTTAAAAATGCTCCACCAGCGTGTCGTTCAATCTCCAAGCAGGACCCACACTTCAATGCTGGCATGTGATGTGGCATCCTCTTTTAAAAAGTGCTCATCCGTCATTTCAGTCCCCACATGTAGATAATCTGAAGTCAGAGGAAAAATGTTTGATTGTATACAAACATCACAATCTCTGAGATGGGATATATATGTCAGGCCTGTCTGAGGAATCACAGAGACATTCAAATGACTAAAATATGTTTGAGCATATTTATACATATATTTTTACATCTATACATATATTTTTACATTTATACATATATTTGTACAGTAACTTTTATTCGATGTGCATTTTCATTGGTCATAATTACACATGATCTATTAATTCGAAGATGATGCCCTACTTGGTTTCCATTCGTACCCATGTAGACTTTGTGAGTGAAACGTGATCTGGTCAATCTTTGAAGCAAATGAGTTATATCTTTGGTACTCTTAAGTTATCTGTTTCGTAAAAAGAACTTCCGTTTAAAACCAAATATATTCCTCTCATTCTGGCATGAAATCAAGGACATTCTCTTTTTACATGGTTGTTTAAATGCAAAGTACAGAATTGACTAAGAGGGGTACCTCGAAAAATTACCGGAAAATAATCTCTGCTATTCATACGAACGTAACTTCAAAATTCCAAACACTCGGACAAAACATTTTGAGAATAGCTTTTTCATAAGGTCTTCTAGGCTTTGGAACAGTCTTTTAAATGAAACAAAAGTGTTAAATCGTATAGTAATTTTAAGAAGCATTTAAAATCAAAGTACTTTCTTGCTCTTCATAATATTTTTGGAGTGGGAATAACTTCTACTTGGCGCTTGATTTTTGTAAATTGTGGGTCGCTAATAATCCTCGATTCTCCCAACTTCGGAATTTGTTGTTAGGGTGTGTTTAATATATTTAGCTAATTTTTCGTAGTTTAGTTATACTTTATAGTTTCTTCTTTCATTTCTCTAATCATTCAAGAGTAATGACTTTTAATAATGTATGTAGTTTTACTAATTTATCTTAATGTCTACTTTGTAAATGTTATTTGCACAGTGGAAGACAACCTTTGCTAGGGAAAAATGTGGCTTCCCTTGTGCATGTACAGATATGGGGGAAGCCACAACAGGGTTGAAACTGAAACATTAAACCAATCACAACTCCTCTTGTGATATCACAAACCAATGACATTGGTTCGATTGTATAGATCACGGATCACGTTAGACTAATGCTTTTGGTGTTTTTGATGTCCCGAATATTCTCCGTTAGCTTTCAAACTTTCGAACATTTTTGTCGAAATACTTAATTGTTTATTATATAACATAAATATATTTCATTTTTCCTCTATCTGTTCAGTTATAGATGCACAGAAGATGTCACAGCGTGCTAAGAACATCATTGACCCACTCAGCTATCGCTTTGTGGGCTATTTATTACGGTTTCCCACAAGGGCAACGCGGAAATAAACTGCAGCCACGCGATATTTATTTTAAACATATAATATGTGCGTTTATAGTGTAGATATTTTTTCATCCGAAAAATATATTACCCGCCGAAATGTGTCTCCAAGCGATAATTTTTTCCAAGCCGAAATAAATTTTCACCCAAACTTTTTTCCAGCCGGAATATATTACCAGTCGAAATTTATTTTCAGCAGAAATGTGTTTTCAACAGAGATATATTTCAACCGAAATATTCCAACTATATATCCCAGGTGCGCTCTCAAAAACCATGTGGAGGCAGTGCTTCCCTTCTTGTAAATTGATGCATAATCTGACGATCGGATCTCAAATGGAGTCGGAAAGCTTGATTTGTAATCAGTGCAGCGTTGATTTACCGGTTTTGTACGCCTTTTGTACAAACTGTGGTACAAGGAAGAATAACAATCGAGAGAGTTCGTAATGGCAGTACCTCGCCTGAAACTTGTTATCAGCGTGGTTGTGACATGCCGGCGATCGACAATTTCTGTATTGGTTGTGGTACCAGCAAAGAAGGAGTTCAAGAAAACGAAAAGAATGTAATAGAAAAATACTTTTGGGAAGGTTTCGAATACAAAACGATTGTTGCGCTTCTGAATAAGTATCATGGCATAAACATATCTATAAGAACGTCAAAATCACGCTTAAAACAGTACGGACTTTGAAGGCGTATGTCAACATACCATGAGATGGATGTGCGTAACCGGATAAGAGAGGAATTAAACGGTTCTGTATGTATGGATGGTTACCGATCCATATGGCCTACTCTCCAGATGGATGGCTTTCAAGTCCCTCGAAATCACGCTGAGGAATTTGTGAGACAGTTTGACCCAGAAGGCTGTCAGTTAAGAAGAGCCAAACGTCTAAAACGAAGAAATATCAAGGACCCGGCGCGAATTATTGTTGGCACATAGACGGGTACGTAAAACTAAAACCGTTCGGCTTCCCGATCCACGGTTGTATTGACGGTTCGAGTCGAAAAGTAATGTGGTTGAAGGTAGCAAGGTCCAACAATAACCCCAATGTTCCAGCTTCATTTTTCATTGAGTATGTAAAGGAATTCAATGGTTGCCCAGTTAAAGTAAGCAGTGACCGTGGCACAGAAAATGGTGTTATAGGTCCTCCCCTGGTCCTCCGCTACTAATCAAAGGATCGAGGAATTGTGGTCTTATTTTAGACAAAACCGATCTAATTGGTGGATCAACTACTTCATAGATTTGATAGAAAAGGAACTCTTTCAATCCGAAAACGACCGCAAAGTGAATTGCTTTTCCGCAATTTTACAAAGCGATCTTAATAGAATAAAAAACCACTGGAATACCCATCGTATACGGCAATTATGTTACGACACCGTACCTGGAAGGCCCAAAAGTCAGAAAGGCATTGATGGGTTGCTTCTCAATGTTCGTGAAGAAAACCTTGAATATGTAACAAATCATCTGCTCGAATGTCACGCAGAAAATAATATTTTTTATGAGTATTTTGACATCTTATTGCTAATAGTGAGTTAGAGCAACCAAAAGACTGGAAGGAAGCCGAAGAACTCTACATTAAATTGAACCAAGTCGCTGCACCTGTCCCCTAAAGATATTAATTTTAAATATAGAAAACCACAACTCCAGGCCGGACAAGAGTGAATTGCCGTTAATTGCAGGTCCTGCCAAAGTCCCGTAGGAAGGGAGGCGCTCCCGTAGGAAGGGAGTGGAAACACTAATGAAACACCTAATTTCCCCGAATTTCCAACGCTCACTACAGGGAAGAAAGGTACAAATAAAACGTTATATTAATCCAAATCCATCGCTTTCCTTTACCGCTGATGTCATGATATTCCCATTTCCTCTAATGTATCAAGGTGTAGTGGAATTGTCAATAGACAAATTCGGCTAACGCGCGCTCATTTGCCACGTGACCTGAATTGGGTAAAACAACGAACACACGTGTTGGCAGTCTGTGTAGCTTGACCAAAACATAAGTAGCCATGCCTCACTATTGTTGCGCCGGAGAATGCTATAATGGCTCTAATCAAAAGGGTCTTTCATGGCATAAATTACCACTAGATCGGCCGACCTTATTGTCTGTCTGGATAACGAAAATGAGACGGGATCCTCGATATTTTAACGTCAACGAGCACACCAAGATATGCGGCGAACACTTCGTGATAGAAGACTACGTGAACCCTTATTCAGTGAAAAAACGACTCAAGGACGATGCAGTTCCTTCGATTTTTGCGTGGAATAAAGATAAAAATCAGTCTGAGAGAAGACGTTCTGTTACGGAAAAGCTGGAGGCAATCAGAACTGAGGAGGATGAAGCAACAGACACTGCATCTGAGGGAGAAGGCGACTCCGTCACAAGCAGTGCTGGAAAAGACCTGAGCTTAGTTTCACGAAAAACACAAACATATGAGGATGACATGTGCACTTCG
>JBAHVQ010019120.1:0-31358 GCA_036872915.1 Nanipora kamurai | reverse complement strand
ATGTTTTCACCACTTATTGGGGCATCGCATAACATGAACTACGAAATGTGGCGTCGAGGAAGGATGGCATCACCTGGGGTGCAACTTGTTGCTGAAACAGGTAGATTAAATTTGCTTTCAAACTAAAATATTTATTTGATAGTTATATAAGAAAGGAGACCACTTCAATTTCGAACTGATATTAATTGTGATCTCTGGCAATTTATATTTTTAGGTAATGAAAGTGTTCTTGCAAATGAGATTTATTTTCAGAAAAATAATGGCAACGTCTACTCGCTGATCAGAGCACGTAGTACTACCGAAACGCCTGGAATGACAACGTTGGCCAATATTCTTGTAGATGCGAATAATTCTTTCGTTTCTGTTATGACAATGATATTTCCATCTCCCGATTGGTTCCTGGGTGTCTCCAATGTAGACATGTGTAATTCAACGACAGGACAATGGAAGAAAAATCTGAGGAGAGACTTGTTTCCTTATGACTCCGGTACCGACGATGGAACTTCTTTCGAAAGCCCTGACTCTCCTTGTAATCCTCGAAAAAACATATTTCTCATTGGGAAAGACGACGAAACGAATTTCAAGAGTGACTCGGATATCAGACGTCTTGGTGTCCTGGAAATGATGTTATACGAAAAAGACAACAATGTACAAATAACGTCAACGACAACCAGTAACGTCAACAACAACGACGTCAACAACAACGACGTCAACGACGACAACCTCAATGGAAACAACGGTGCTTCGTCCGCCACTGGAGTTGCAATCATGATTTCTACTATGTTTGTTAGTTTTGTTCTGAAATTCTTCTGAACCAAGATCATCTAAAACAAGTTGCTGTTCATCGTAATTCCATCCCACCCGATTTTAGTCGTTTCTGATCGGTTCTTTTACTTCCTTAAATACACGACCAAGTTCAAATATGTACAATATTTTAGCAGGAACATATGTCTGTTAAAAGATTACTCTTTTTCGACTCGTAAAATTGATTGAGATGGAATTGATAGGAAATGAAATATTTTCTCGAAGAATAAATAAAACATCGTACTTGTGTTTGGCGAAATATTTATCATGGCATGAGTTCGAAGCACAAGTGGTATTATGGCTATTTTGCCAAATAGTTCGAGTCCAATTTTTCATGGATTCTTTTTGAACAGTGCTATTTTCCATATTAAGTTTATCAGAAACAGAAAAGCTCTTGGTTACGAAAGAGGGATTTGAATAATCTCAGAGTGAAACAAAAAGTTATCTTGCCAATAATAGGCGACATTCTGAAGGATTTAAAACCTTTACTGGTCACGACTTTGAGATGTCCTTAAGGCACGACTCATTCGAATTAAATTATAGTATCATGTAAATTACTTATTTAATCCACTTATAAAATAAGGCAGTATTGCATGACATTGCTCTGTTACGAGAAGGGCGCATTTGTATTGATTGGATAATAAAGTTTTCTCATATTATATATTTCAACTAAATATGGCGACAGACTAATGTATAGAAAGTACAGTTATTACCAGCTGTGTAAAACCTCGGTCAGACGGCGCGTGATAGTCGATGATAGTTGATGATAGTTGAAACCCTCGCTCTCGTTTGACCACCATCTATCATACACTTTGACAATATTCAAATTTTCCAAGATAGTCGATAATGGATTTCCCGTCGTTGATGATAGTTGGGGGAGAAAATCAATTGTCAAAATGTCATCGACTATCATACGTCGTTTAACCAAGGCTCTTAGATTTTGGATGGGTTGCATTTTGGTGTATGGTCAAACCAGGCCCGGCGGAACCTAGTTTAGAGTGAGAGTGGTGAAACCTTCGGAGCCTACTACTAAGCAACCACAGCCCTCCGCGTTGCGATAAATGTAGCCGGTTTTTCACCGTTTTTTATTTATTTCTCATATGTATTTGACTTGGGTAAGCTTTTGCGAGCACTTTTTGTCTTTCAAAAAAATTAAGCTTTACTCAACGAAAGTGCAAGAAGCCAACTCGTGATTCTCACAAATATTTGACATCATTTTTTCAACCTTTCGCACTCTTCAGATTGTAGCTTTTCTATTACAGAAGGGGAAATCTTAATGAAAATTAGGCTCAAACTACACTAGGAAAAATATTTATTAATTCATTCATACGGTGAAAGCAAGTCATTTTTTAAGGCAATCAAAGGAAATTCAGGGATCATTTTCTAGTTGCTCTGCAAAAAATGTGAGGGTGTTATAGCCTTCCCTAGCTCCCCATACTCCGCTGGGCCTGCGAACGACAATCAGATTGCCTTTCATGTGAGTGTGTGCGCTCTCTCGTTCTTCAATAAACATATCACGCAGAATGGCGTACTAAGTAAATTAACGAAAAAGACCTTAATAGTTAGAAAAGAGCAGGAAATTCTAGCGTGTTTTCTCACATTAAACTCGAAATAAAGAAAAAGACTTCAAAAAGCTGCGGATACATGATACAACTTTGCATGCAATGTTACAGCAATTACTAAATGGCACAGGCTAAGATGACATTTGAAGCTGGCGGGAATATTAGGATTGGACAGCATATGGATTCACACCAGTAAAGATTTAGGGAAAGGCTTTCACTAACTTATCGCTAAACCAATTTCTTATCACATTTTACAAACTTGAAATATTCTCCTAGTCTATGCTGTTTTATGCCATTAAGGATTTCAAATGCTTGGAATGCTGCACCGTACCACAAAATAAATAATCAACTTGAAATCCAACTCAGTGTCCGTATTTTCAAAAAGCTACCGGCGGCCGAACTGAATCTGAGGATAGGGCTATGAAAGGCTTTGATGCTCATATCCTCCGATTCAGTTCGGTCGCCACCAAGCTTTCAGATCAGGCAAGCGTCCTCGAAACTTGTTCAACTTGTTGCTTAAAACGATAAATTCACATTTAACCTACACTGCTGAAGTCAACTGAAGAAGTTGACTCGAGCGGGATTTGAACTCGCACTTCGGGAATCTGATCCGCCACTCTACTCGTTGAGCTATCGAGTCTACCGGGATTGGAGGCAAGTTATTATCCAACTTAAGTGTACGAGATATTCTCGCGACAACTTAACGCTATCCACGAGGATGAATGTGCAGTGTTTCAATTGTTTCAACTCTATTTTCAGTTGACTTCAGCAGTGTAGGTTAAATGTGAATTTATTGTTTCATATTACCCTGAGGATGATTCTGAAATAGAATTGTTGCTTAAACGGTACTTAATTGCCATTTTTCGTGAAAATAATAGTACATCGTTATCTCTGGAGTATAGGCGATGATTTAAACAGCCTTGTGAGAGGTCAATTCTCTTTTAGCAAAAACTCGTTTGGCGGGGATGCTTGCCGGGAAGGTGGCGGTCGAATATTCTGTGACCGTGTGTCTGCGTCACTGACTTCTGCGTCTTTGCAGTTCAATGACACAGCCCAGTTCACAGAGGCCTGGGAACCAAGGCTCCTAATCCCCGCTTAAAAGGCGCGAAAATTAGGTGTTGCGTGGACGTGGTCGAACGGTCGAAGTTGTTATGTTGGGACAAGTGGACGTATACTGTTGGAAATCGTTCGTAGAAAGTCTCTCAATAGATAAAGGTAAGTCAGCAACAGATATCTTTCCGTATAAGTGACGAATTAGTTGATAGAAGGTAGTCTAGGTAAGTGAGCAAGTGCCCTATAGGTTGTAATTTGCAAACAAAAAAATTGAAGCAAGAGAAACCCCTGATTGATCCAGTGCTACAATAGGAGGAAACCAGAGTACCTGGAGAAAGCTGCGGTGCTTGGTAGAGTCAAACTGTACACCACTCTTCGAATTCATTTGAGTTATTAATCTATGTTCGCTAGCAGGCTGAAGTAAGGGGCCATAGCTCGTCTCAAACACAGTACGGCTTCAGGATTTTTCACTTATGTCAGCAGGTCCGTACTTAGAACCAGTGGGTAGCGAAGCAGATTGCCGCTCGCAGCTAACCCAAAAACGCCGTCCCCTCACGCTACCCAAACGTACTTAACCACTGTCTGCCATGTGAATGCCTGTGAATAGCTTGCAATTATTATTAAAGTATTTCAGTTAAAGATAAAAGTAACTGAGGGAAGGAGAGGGTTGTCTACCTGGACATGTCACCCCCAACAAAATGCTGCCTGAGGCTGCAACCCCTCTAGCCCCCATCACTATGCCACTGCTTAGAACTTTGAAAAGGGGGTTATTTTAAGGATTCTAGGGAGTACAGTTCATGCTTCTGTGGAACATTTTTGAATTTTGTGTACTAACCAAAATATATTTTCAGAGGCATTCCCGAAGCACTTAATGTAGAAATATTACATATTGTAATATTTCTATTTATTCTACATGCTCAGCCCTACATAAAAGAGTGGTTCATCTAAACCCCCTTGAATTCCCTCAGATTGATATACATCTTATTACTAAGTCCTTAGAAATGATCTCTGGTATACACAAAAATTTATTTAGATGGCTATAAACCAAGCTTTTGAACAGACTCTGTCAGTTATCTGTTGCCCCTCCCTAGTAAAATCCCAGCTGGTGCAGCGTATGCCACTTCCCTGGATGGAGCAAGAGATTCCCTGCCACTAGGGTTAACTTCCTTAACTGGAAGACTCAACTGCTAAACTAATGAGTGAAATGTTAGAGTCATTAGGAGATGTCTCTCAGTACGAAAGATCTTGTCCAAAGATAGTTCCCCAACAAATTATTCATTTGTTCCCCATAGGTGAGGGCTACGTTTCCTTGATCAAGGGGCTATAGCCCCTTGCCCACCTCTTGTGCCACCCCTACACAGACTGTATGTGAATTCTATAAACAAGATTGTTCTTGGCTTTTTAATATAATTATATAAAACCTGCTTTCTACATGGTCGGATACATGTTTACGCTTATTGACTAGTCCTTCCACCCTAATGGAGGCACGTGCTTGGGAATAAGGAACAGTTCTGGTTTCCAAAGCCCTTGTTCCTTGTGGTCTCCAAGGTCTTGGGAACAAGATTAGTGAGTAGAAGTATGTCTTGTTTGTGAATTAAGTTGGCCTTTGAGCATTTTAGAGGCAAGATGAAAAATTGAGACAACTAGTGAATGTTCACTAGTCATCTGATGTTTACCAAGCTCTCATGTGAACCAAATTTGTGTTCAGCACTAAGTATTTCAATCATTACTATCATGTTGTGACTTCTGCTTAGGCAGTACATATGATGAACCTGCACCCTGGCTCACCGCGTGAGGTGTGGTAGCTCAAGGGTTAGAGTGTCTCACCAGTCATCAGAAAGTCTTGGGCCCTTGTCTAGGGCCCAGAGATCGTTTTTCTGAGATAATGAGGTTAACAAATGTTCACTTGTCGTCTGATATTTACCAAGCTCCCACACGAACCAAATTTGTGTTCAGCATTCAGTAAGAAAAATTGAGGCAGTAGATCAACTATACATGTTTTTTAGAGCCATGATTAACCCATGTTTGTATGTACAAGGTTTGTAATTTAGTGAGGCTGAGCGGCAATAAACTTACAAAATTTGGAAGTACAGTATGTCAGTTTAATTTATCTTACATAAAAGATATTGTATTACATAAACCTAGAAAATGATTCCCTTGAGACAGGGATGGCAAGGTGAAAGTTAACCGTTCAGTTATCAAGCCAAGTAATGGAATAATCCAGCCACATACCAGGTGGTGAGTTAATTTACCTCTATCCAGCTGGATAGTATGGCTGCATATGTTATTGGCTGTACCCCAGGCTCCCACATTTGTGATCAGGTATTTTCTCTTTCTTGCAAAATAAATGTTTGAGCCATGTAACTTATTGAATCATTCTGGTGGCTTCACATCTTACCAGGCGTTCATGTAGATAATTGGGCTGGTTTCCTACAGAGAAGAATGTGAATAATTAAAACTGCATGTCCTCCCTAATGTTTGTCCATTAAATCAACAACACTCAACCGTTGTTTTTTCCTAAATTAAGTAGTTTCTTTATAGTAGAAAGTATATTTTCACAAAAAATTCTGTCACTCTGATTATCTTTCCTAATTTATGTCGTTCCCCACTTTCATCTTTTAGCTAAAGCACCATTTTAGTAATCCACCCTTTTTGCGTTTGTCCTTTTTTCTCGTTGCATCTTCACGTCGCTCATTGCGTTTTTCAATCGGAGTGACATCGTCACTGGCGTGTTTACCAGTCGTGATGATATCGTCACTGACGACTTCTCCACGATGATTTACGACTTCGCTTTGTGGTTCATTGCCGACGTTTGTTCCTTCTTTTTCACATGATTCAAAGATATCCTCCCAGTTTACTTCGCAGCTCTCAACATTACTTGTTTGTTCCTTACTGACAATCTCTTCTACTGGTTGGAGTCTTACATGTGACTCAGTGTCTTCGGTAATTTTCTCTGCGTCTTCGTCAGGTTTATCTGTGACGTGGGTTTCACTGTCTCTGTCGTGATCTATTTCATCGGGTTCCTCAAAACGCACGCTCTTACGCCGTTTGTCTTCCGTAACGTCAACCCCAGGCTCTCCATAAGTTTCCATGAAGAAACTCTTCAAGTCCATCCCACTTTCTACCTCTTGGACTGTTGCTGCCAGAATCGGACTTTCTGGTCCCGACGCATTACTAACCAGGACCACCTGTCCGTTCGCCTCCTCAGGCATGTCATCTAGTTCCGTAACTTCAGATATTTCGACCTCGACGTGTTGCCCTTGCTCCATTTCAGTTACTTGGGGACTGGGTTTAAAATGCCACGACTGTTCAGGCGGTGCTTCTTCCGACTGGTTTGCTCCTTGAATCGTTATTGTTTCCTCAACTGTGTTTGTGTGGTGGTTGCTAGGACCACCTTCATTTGGCTCAGCGGACTGCGCGTTTTCGTTATTTGGTTCCGGAGCACAATCCAAGTTAGCACTTGTTGGCGAAATTTCCCCTTTTACATTTGTGTCTTCAGTATTGTCATCTCTTTCAACGTGGAAGGCAGCATTATCGAAATGGGAATCATGTACGTTTCCATTGCTTAGTTCGTTCTTGTTGGTTTCTATCCCTGTGGGATTGTTCCCCTGGTTCTTCTCTTTCTCGCGTTTTTTCAATTCATGTTTTTGCTTCTTTTCTTTTTTCTCCGACGCCTTCCTAACTTTCTTCGAAACTTTTTTTTCATCCTTTTCTGTTGTTGCGATGACTTCGTTACTGTTTGAGTCGAATGTCGCTCCTTCATTCTCGTAGAAATAAGAATGTTCTGGGTTTCGTTTTATGCTCAGCAGTCTAACCTGCGCCATTGTGAGCCGCAAATCTACATTTAGAGAAAAAAAACAAACGGAAAATGTCGTTCAATAAAATTGTGAAATGGTTCACCAACACTTTTGCTTGGCAGACCGTACGTTTTAGGTTTTTATACTCCATTGAGAATATCGTATGCGTGGTTCTCGCCCCAAGTTCAGGAGTTCTCGTATGTCTTTCTAAGATAATTGAAACCAATAACAAATTCTGCGAGGTATATTGCAATTGCAGTTTAAGATGTTCTTATTTGCTTTTAACGTTGGCTGGAGGAGTCATTTGGAAGACAGTGAGACATACATGCGACTGGTCCCAACAAGCTTGAGGAACAGCTATCTAAATCCCTTTATTGTCAGAATTTAATTAAACTTTTAGAATGCTTCTCCACGTTGCGATTGTGATATTAATCTGAAGTGAGATGTGTTATCTAAACCAAAACGTTGCGGAAGAACATTATTGTTAATATTGTTCTCTTGTTTTGCCACCAACGAAACGTACTTGACTGAGAAAAACGATTCTTTCTGGGAGCCAAGAATCATTTTGAATATGGCCAGAAACGGATTAGTGTTAACCTTGAGCGAAACTGAGTTAGGTTTTTTGAAGTGTAAATACGGTACATCACACTTAGAGGTTTACTTCAAGACACTGGTACAAAGTATAAATGACCAGTTAAGGTCGCTCTGTACAATACTCTTAGTTTATATGACAATGGTAAATTATGACGGACCGATACAAATAAACCCATACCAGAAAGAATGTTTCTTTGCAAACGGATGCTCGCAATTCGAAAATATTTACAAAGATCTGACTTCAGGCTCGTTTTTATCACATCTGAATAACTAGGTAATTTCCACTGGTGCGCCGGTCTGAATGCGAACCGATGTAGCTCAATCAACTCCTTATTCGGAAACCTTAACTTTGATGTTATTAACTGTCAATAGACCACCCTCGACATACTAAAATTCTATCATAACTCTAAGGCTAAAATGAAAAACTTCGTATTTGTCGAGGTTTTCGCTGCCTCGAAATTGCCTTACTGTATCCTAACGAGAAAGAATTCTTAAATTCTGCATTTGTTTCCTGTCCGCTTCGTATCCATGCTAGAATTTTTATATATTGAACGCCTGTGTTATTTACCGACTCAACTTATACCGACCTTGTTATCGATCACAGATGTCAAATTTTTGTTCATATTATTTACCAAATTTGTCTTTAGTTCAAACAATTCTTTGTCTTGCGATAAGCTAACGATAATACGTTTCGTAAGACAAGCCAGTTCACGTCTACATTCCTCTTAGATCCGTCCAGAAGGCCGCATTTTAAAAGGAATGTCACCCACTGTAAAAGGAATGTCATGTGAGTGATACAAACTCTTTCTTAAGTCCCTCCTAATTCCTTTGTTTGTGGATAATAACACAAGGAATTAAGTGCCGTCGTTGTTTTGAATCAGACAAAATTTTGCGACTTGCAAGACTCAATGATCTTAAGTCGAACAAATTCTTGGATTAAAACATGTCTGTAACTGTCTCTAAGCAACTGAAGTGCCGCGCCCGTGAGATGTGTATATTTTTCAGAAAGAAAATGGACTAGAACGACGGATTTATGTCGCCAAACAGCTAAAAACAGTTTATTTACGTAATAGAAGGTTTTATTGATTGAACTGTTGGTGGTCTACAATAATGCATCTCTTTGATGTTAAGGGCGTGAGAAAAAAAAAGTAAACGCCACAAATTGCCACGATTCAACCATTTGAAAAGCATTTCAGTGGTCTGCCTTAAAACTAAACGCTTTTAAAATAGATAAGTATTTGCAAATGATAAGGAATAATACCACAGAGTGTAGCTTAACCCGCAGTGAATGGTGTTTCATGTATGTAAAAGTTACGATCTATTTCGATAGGTAAATGTGAAAAAAAATCGCTCATGCCACAGATCTTTCCAAAGTGCATCATTTCCTTTTAGTGAATTTTACAGTCATTGTCACACTGTGACTTTGAAACTCTTCCTGGCCCATTAATCCTTAATTAATCTTGATCTGAGATTTTGAAGGTGGGTTTGAAAGCCATCCCTGGTAAATTCATTGAACTCAGACACTGGCTCTAAGTATCTGGGTCTAATACAGCTAGTCCAATTCGATAGTGTTCTTAACGTTGTGTTGCCTTTTCCAACAAATCGTCAAAGTGGGAATTGTTAGTAACAGGTTCGACTCCATATATAGATAATTATTTACGAAAGTCGTAAAAAGGCGTGTAACTTACAAGGAATTTAAATGGGATAGGAAAAAAACTAAATATGTAACCTCGCTAAACCGATTTGTTGCCGTAAAATATAGTTGTCGCATGACTTTGTCACTAGTTATTTTTTCCTGAACATTCTATTCCAGTCGTAGCTTGGTTGCTTTTTCAATAAAAGCAGCTGCCTTGGGTATCTATATGGTAAGTCGATTTGGTGTACACGAAATTGTACCTCACTAGCATTAGTCCGCGTTCATACTTGCTCATCTTTTGAAAACATAATGGCTTTAACTAAGTTCTATCCTAGCATAATTAATGGGGTCTGTCGCATTATTACCAAAACAATGTGTACATACGAGACAAATGCTTACCTCGGACTAGACTCTAGCTTGTCCACAGAAAGCCCAGAGGTGATTCCTTGTGTGTGAATTAATGTCTATCGAACAAAATCTTTCTTCAAACCAGGCCGGAACTGTTTCGTGTGGGAGTTAGAACCGTAAGATGAGACAAGGTGCGAGACCGAACACATTGATCACTTTGAAGTTATCTTTGACTTGTAATATTCTTGCATTTAATTATGAGTGTTGTATATGCGCTCAAGCGGTTAATGTAATACAGTACAACATGTCTTCGAAACGTACACAGAAGCTATACCAAGAGTACGTTACCCGCAAGTTAAGAATATCAAATTAATTTCCCTGAAAATTGTATTTTAGAAGTGACAGTTAACAATTATTGTGACTTCATCATATTGGATTGATTGGGATGCTTATTTACCGGGGTGAATAATAATTGTGCGGTGAACAGGAAAAACTGTTGTAAGGGTGAGCAGATTGTTTGACAATTGGAATACTTTATCGTATGTCACTGTCTAAAGTAGCAGTTTTAGTTCTCCACTTCGTTTTCCTGGCAACGTGATTTCAGAACTTCAACTAGCTCAATATTATAAGTTTAATGATAACAAAATATTCTGTTTTGAGACGTGATGAAAGTCTGACTGACATCATTATGTTGGAATAGTCCTACCGATTGGCTCAAGAACTCCGGTCTTATAGTGTACATGACATAAGGCAGAACCTGAATAATCATACCAAGTAACTGAACTTAGAATGAATTTTACTTAATTTTACTGTTTATATTGTTGCATTGGAGATGACTCATTCTAGAACAATCCTGACAAGTGTCCTTCCTGACCGAAAGCGAATACTTGTGTGTTATTTACCAGTTGAGAGGTCCCTGTGGCAAAATATCTTCCCGGATCTCCAAAAACCGCCCATCAACGCAGGCTACGTGCTGTATTTAATTTTCTTGAGACCGAGGGAAAACGTTTTTCTATACAGGCCGACCAAGAATAGTAAGCAACATTTGTGTGTTTTCTTCTGTGTTATTCTAAACACTGGCTGCTAGAAGTTAAAGTCTACGTTATTGTTAATAAAGGAAACAGAAGGAGCGTAGAATTTCCGTGATTTATTCATTATTGATTCGTTTGGAGGTAATTGAAATGTTTTGAGCTTTTTGAATAATTAAGAACCAAACAAACAACTCATCAAGCAAGCAAAAAACAACAACAAAACAAAGCAGGAATGAAAAACGGCGCAAAAAGCTAATGCCAACAATCAAATATGCTTTGCTCGAAATTCCGGACCTCTCAACTTACACGATTTCGTTGTGTGACACACGATTTTAAGCCTTGTTTCACGATGTCACGCCGAACTCCTGTTCACACAATCTGTGGTCTAACGTGTAGTGTCCTATGGTTTAAACAGAGTTTCAATGCCTGTAAGGGATAAAATGCTTTCCCTTCTAGTTCACATCTAGGTGACAGTGTTACTTCCGTTTGATATACCTAAATTACTGATCCAAACACGCAGGTTGACACACGTTCTCATCCCCACGACAAAAGGTTCACCGTGACATGCAGGGCTTCGGGCACTGGGGTAGGGACCGAATTCCCAACCCCTGAACTCTCTACAGACTGGAAGGCTGACTACCACTCAAAAAGTGAAGCCAAGAATGGCCTTAACTCGAACCGGAACCTAAAACTAACCCCCCGGGAACCTAATACGTATTATGACTTCCAAGGAGTAAGGTCCCCATCCAAGACACGGCTATCCAGGGGGTCTCTACAACCAAAAATTTTCCGTTGAACGTGGTCAGATATCGCAATAAAAAATTGCCCGCTGCTACGGCCAATCAAATTGCAAGAATGCTGGCGGCGATTCGACTCGTTCATGAGAAATGAAAATATGCATTAATTTTTTGAGATTGTTCCTGATCCACGTATACATCATCTAAACCTGTGGCGGATCATGACCAGTGGAATCGCCTGACTTCATATAGCGCAGAAATCTGGCACAAACGAATAATTCCGCAGGGCAATGCACTCCGATGGAGGGCCTTCACTCGAAACGTTAGTTTTTAGAGATCTAAGTTCCAGCAGTTTCCCAACCCTTTTGGTTTTCTACACAAATATATTTGGCCTTAACTGAGACATGGCATTGGTCTTTGGCCATCAAATACTTTTCATCGATTTTTGAAGTATCCGTTGTTGAATTTGGTGGTATGTTTTATTTTACCCTACATATTTTTGTATTTCTCTCTGGAATTATCCGTTAGTGACAGTTCTCCGCGCGATATAGAAACAGGCAATTGGTGCACTTGCGTAGGCGAGATTTTTGTTATTTGTGAGTTCACTCAGAGGAATAACATCAAATTAAGTCATGGATTTAAATTTGGTTCTAGTATGATAGTTTAATTACTAATTATATTTCTCCTGAACTGTCATACGGACGTTCCCAAGGGGCTAAGAGGGCACGGCCCAAAAATTGACCACTTCATAAACCACGAAAGGACTGGGTTCTGGGTAGCAAGCACTGGTAGCAAGCGGGAGCTACGATCCAGGTAATCTGACCGCAAGCAAGAGGCCTGGGACTGGCAACACAGTAAAAATCAAGTTTCATATCTTTAATCAGTTGTAACATTCTGTGTCTTTTGTGAAACTGTTTGAAACTTTGTGTCATTATTCGATAAAGGAAAAGGCATTTCCATTACGAATTTAAGAACAAAATCAGGTATAGTTCGTAAGATATTAACTAACTTAAATTGGAAACGAACTTCTATTTGACTGGTCCCAGTCCACTTTCGTGTCTCCAGATCAGCTGGATTGGTGGACCGGTATGAGTGGGATCGATTCTGCAGAGACTCTGCTCCAGTAAATTCACCGTCCCGTCTGAGGGAGGTAGGGGGTCTTTTTGCTCGCCTGTTTTGACATTTTGTTAATTCAATTACCCCTAGGGTAATTTTTCATAGCAGACTGGAAACTAAATATGGCTGCGAACGCATGCGTGGATTGCGATGTTGTCGAATCGTTATTCTATTACAACAGCACCGTTCGCGTCACTACCGATGCGAAATTTTTGGTTGTTTGCTTCGGTGAATTTCTTTTGAAATTCGTAATTAAATCACATAGATTTTTCATACAACAGAATTTTTTAGAATCCAACTATTTTAATTGCAAAAAAATCTACCTTGACAACCTACCCTGGTATTTTGAAATTTTATTCTTTAGACGAATATCTAACCTCATACCAATTTTCCGGAAAATTCACCGTAGAAATCCAAAGATAATGTGTCTTAAATGTAATAATCGCGAAAATTGCACAATTCTACAAACGTCTCATGTTTCTCATGCTATTTCTACAGTTGGACACACTTTCTACGGAACTTACAACTATTTAAAGAAAGAAACGGCGACCGTACTAATTACATCCTGTAAACATAGAAACTGTAGGGAGACACCTTAAGCACTTCATTCGTCGATATGTCGTGGATAAAATGGATAAAAACAAACGTCGGGTCGTATACAATGATTGTGTAGGACCTCATACGCCGCCCAAGGGTTAACATATTTTGGTTATTTTCCCTACAATCTTGGGAGCAATGTTTACACCATAATATTTACATTTACCGATGCTTGAGTGCTAAAAAATTATAGAAGACAATCCTTTGGCAAGATCAGAAGATCATGATTCTTTACTGAAATTACTAGGCAGCTAAAACCTCGGATCCCCTTATAGCACGTATGAACATAAAACACACCTCTCTGAAAAATTGCTGAGAAAACTATACATGAAAAATACATCTATAGTTGTGTGCTTAAAGAAAGTTTAAAAGTTTAGAGTGTTCTTGTGACTTAACGTTCTACAGTAGTTTCACTTCGATTTCCACGTGGTTATACTACAAAGATTGTTTCTTACGGTCTGCGAAATCAAGTGAAATGTCACTTGTCTTGTCACTCAAACCTGTTCATGTTATGTCACCTGTGAGATTTTCTTGGTTGAAATTCAGAAATCTAAACTGACTTACAAGATAACGCAAGACCAGTAGCTGTCCGTCTCAGCCGACGTTTTTTTGTTGGACTTTTCCATCTCTTCAAAGATGGAGTCCCAGTCGATCTTAGCAGCGTTTTCCATGGGGACAGATTTTGCTTCAATGGGAGCCTCGACCAAGAGGTATTGATTTTCAGGCTTGTCATTCGATACTACTGAGATATGATTTTCGTCGGTTTCTAGATTGTCATCCAAGTCTTTACGGTCGAACGTTGTACTTTGAAGACTTTTTTGTTGCTCTTCGACGCTGAGTGCTATGCTAGGTTGTCCGTACAAATTTATGAAAACGTCGTCGATATTGACCCCGCTTTCTTCTGCAACAACCACAGTTTTTGATATGTTGTCTTCCACCGCTGTCCCATTAGCTTCACTGAGTCGTAGCTTGCCAAACGGCGACTCGACTTGAGCCTGTTCGACGGGGCTAATCGCATCAACTTCGTTCTCCTCGAAATTATTAGAGGTCATATTTCGCTTCCGTCGTTTTTGCGAGAACGTTAACGTTACATAATGAACCAATCTAAACCTTGACAACTCTTTAAAAGGATATTCTCATGTCAGTGCTGTAATATTTAACTGCTCATTACAAATAACACGATTGGTTAATGGACCCGGTAAATGCTTTTACGCCCGGACATTCGCGATTCGTATTACCGTTCAACTGACAAAGAGTAGACAGGAAAAATTGCAATATATGAATCCGCGATAAGTCCTAGCTCGTAATTTTTCTTTTTTGAACAATCTTTAAAATGACTCGAGTAGTCAGCAATTTAGGTCTCACCAGGTGGTGGTAACCTAGTATTTTACTTTAGACAACAAAACCAGAGTATTTTTTAATCTAGAACGTTAAAGGATTTCACTTGTCAGACCAATTATCATGTAACAGTTAAAAAGGTGCAGTTAACTTTTAGTAGTGGTAAAACTGAAGCCAGGGCAATTCTTAATTACGATTCATTAATCTTCGTCCCGTAGAAGGCCATGCACAGAGTGGTGGTCGAAAGCTCGAAATAAAATGTTTTTGATCCGACAAAGCCTTTTTCTTGTCCAGTTATCATTCTGCTTACTTTTATAATGTTCTCTTTTTGGTTTTCCTCGGATATACTTTATATTTTTTATCCAAAATTAAAGTAATATTTAAATAAGCGGGAGACTCTAAGATTTCGGTGTGAACGTACGAACTTGAACGAAAAAATTGTAATGTTGATTACTCGAATCGGGGTGTCGAATTATGAATAAATTAACACATTAATTGTGGACATTGGACTTGTTCTTGCATGGTCATATCAATTATCCCCCCAGCCACATCAATGTATCAGAAACTCGAATTTGTACTTTCAGACGAGCAGGGGTAACTGGTATGTATACCAAAGAATGTCAAATAAGGCAAGTTAAGAATATGGTCTTTACTATTGACGAGAGACATGAATAAGCCGGATAGGTATTTCGTAATCTTACGATGGCGATATACAGCTGACTTGCAGCGCAATACCACCTGGAAATATTGCAATGGGAATGTGCCATAGGCATAAAGATACTGCGATGTCTCAGAATATTGTCCTGCCAAAATCTTAAATCGGCCACTTTAGACATGGTTCTTAACAAGACACGTGAGGGTGCATATGAGTGAAGACAAATCCGTCATTTGATTCGACGTAAATTTATTCTAATTATGAAGTTAAACTTAAAGTTATGTACAGCTCATGAGTGGTAGTCAATCCAAATATTTAGAATATATTTCTATACGAAAAACTCAACAGCAAATCTAAAATCTATTTAACTTCTTGTATATTAAAAAGAATGTAATTTTTAAAATCTGGTAAGGTTGACTGTAAAAATGAATTTACATTTGTTGATGCTGTTCGCGAGTAAGATGTAATAACCTAATTGGCTTAAAGGAAGTCAGTATTTCAGTGTTTTTAAATAATAACGGTTACTGGCTACAGACATGAAGAGCATAATCAATTATAGGTTTCAACCTTGTGCTAAGTTTTCGAAGTTACTAGCAGGAATTCAAGTCTGGACCGTGTTCTTCATTACACTGAATTTCACAGAAAGTCAAAATGCAAACATGATAAACAAACTTAGAATCATAAATCTGACGTATACAGAATTGCTGTGGACGGAAACTGAGTTTGCTCCATTCGTGGCCCTTTTTAACGACGGCGCTCTTGATGGAATGATCGAGGATGTCGTGACAGCCGCTGTAGGAGTTACGTCTTTATTCAACATTTCCGGAAGGGAAGAACTTCTCAGTTTGTATGCCATGGCTTTTGTACCCTTCATATCTCCTTTGATTACTCGAGTATAGGGTAAACTCATGATGTCGTTGCCCGTTGGTAATTGTTGCATGTTGATTTTTCTGGAATTTGATGACGGCTTATCAGCGGGAGTGCTCGAGGTTGTCATGTCAAATACAGTTGTTTTAACGTCGTTACTTGTTGTTTTTACAAAGGAGGAAGTTTTTTTATATGCCTCGACTGTGGTGATCTTCATACTTTGGTTAGACGTTTTAGTATTGGGCAAACGTCTTGTATCTGTGGTAGTAGATGAAAGTTGCATATTCAATTTTGTAGTATTTAATGGCTGCTTATGTGACAGAATGATCGAAGACGACACGGCAGTTACTGTTGGTTTGACATCGCCGTCTAAGATTTTTAGAAAGGAATAACTTCTATATGTCACGGCTGTTGTCGTTTTTATATCCATCATAGATTTTTTCTTATCTGGCGAACTCCTTGTGTCTGTGCTAAACGGTGATAATTGCATATCTGATTTTGTGGTATTCAGTGGTGGCTCATTTGATGGAATTGTACAGGATGTCATGCTAGTCAATGGCGCAGTATCTTCGCTCGTTGTGTTGACAAGGGACGATATTCTTTTATGTGTCAAAGATGTTATGGTCTTTACATTTCCGCTTGAGATTTTTGTATAAAACGAACTGCTCAGGTTTACTATACATGGTTGATGTCTGCATGTTCAGCTTTTTCGCATTTAATGGCAGGTATTCTGACAGTGTGATAAAGGACGACATTACAATTATCGTTTGTTTAGCATGGTCATTTGACGATTTTGCGGTAGATGAATTTATTTGATATGTCGTGCCTGTTGTAGAGTTCATCTTTTCAGAGGAGACCAACGTAAAGAATAAACTTCGTATCTCTGTGCTAGCAGGCGACGGTTGCATGTTCAATTCGGTAGTATTTAGTGCCTGTATATCTAATTGTGTCTTTGAGGATGTCATGGTTACCAGAGCAAATGAGGTTGGCACACTGGTCAATATGGGATCAGATGAGAAAAGTTTAGTACTTTTTTTGGTCGCAGTTGAAGTAGCTTTGGGCTTGCGTGTTAAAACAGGTGAGGATGTGGATGTCACTACGGCCGCAACTGGCGTGGATGCTGTAGGTTTTATATTTTGGTGAGTCGTGGATAAGAGTTGTTCATTTGAGTCAAAAGTTTTTTCCAAGATAAAGGTTCCAAGTTTATTTACAGGATCGTTACTTTTAAAAGAGCCTTCTTCGGTATTGGTAATAAGGAATATGGGAATTGGAGGAATTGTTGGTTGATTATTGCTGCTAAACTTCTGACCGCTATCAGTGCCAGCATCATAAGGAAACAAGTGTTTTACTCTTTTATCGAGCCACTTTCCGCTGGTTTCGTTACATAGATTGAAGTCGTGAACTCCAACGAACCAATCTGGTGAGGGAGCTATCATGGTAATTATTGAAAGCAGAGGATAATGGGTGTTCACGAGGATGTCATTTACATTTGTGGATCCAAAACCGAAAATAGCTCCTCCTTGAAACTTGGCTAAAGCGGTTTTCATCAAAACCTGTTGACTGATTTCTTTGTCAATCTCGCCAGTGGCCCCTGTAAAAGGAATAAAAGCTTTGAGGACATTGTCAGTTTGGAAGCTTTGACGAGTTGTAATGAGTTCTAATTTGGTTATGGAAGATCAGATTATCAAGTAAAAATTGTTTTTCTATTAAAATTTTACCTTTGACTTCAAGCCTAACATATCTATGGAAGAATTTCATTACAATCTTAACAGTGCGTGGTTTAGAGTTGTGAATGCCTCGAACGAGTGGACGAACACGTGATGAAATACATTTTTGAATACGACAAATCTTGACTTGATCAGAGAAGCTGCTCAGTTTCTTTGCTTTTATCAACACTTCTACGAGGTAGAGAAAGAACCTTGGTTTTATTGGTCATTTCATACCTGGCCCGTACCTGATGGAGGGGCAGGGGGCGTGGGTTCGTTAAAATTTACTAGAAAAATGTATGACAAATGATGGGGAAAACGCCGTTTCTTTCAGTTAGCAATTATTCGAAGTCCAACAATAAAATAAATAATTTTTGCGGCTAAAGTCCTAAATCGTATTTTATAATTAAGTGTTTTGAAACTATTGAAACCGCAAACGTTCTAAATAAAAATACAGCTCATCAGACCCCTCTAATGCATCAGCCACGCATAAATAAATTTTGCCCCCCTGTTTTTGAACTCTTGGTTTGGACCTGTATCCTAGCTCAGCGAAAGTAAGAATGACTAATGAACTGAATAGACAAAGTACCGTTGTATTAATGGCAAGCAGACAGTAGGGAAGACGTACCATCAATCGCGCTTGCTAACTGACCGTACCAAAAAAGACTGGGGTTTGCAGGTCCAGGACACTTGAGAACAATACTCGGCTCAAGTACCACTCAAGTGACCCGAGCAGTTTTGCTGGTGGAAATCACAGCAATATTTTATGTCTATAATCTGTCGTTTTCCATTTCTACCTGTTCGTAGTTTCCGGGTAACAGATGTTTGAAGCGCACGAAATATATAATAAAACAATCAATTCAACTTTAAGACTTTGCTGTCCTTCCTTCTCGCCCCGTTTTTTCCCATTTCCGTTCCCATTTTGCCCTAGTCCGATGTTTCCGTGGGATAAGCTACCATTATTTGCTCCGCTTCTGATTTTTCTGTGACGTATTATCAAAATTCAATTGCATGGTCAATTCTGTTATTTATTCGACAAACTCGAGGTACTGTCACTACAACCTGTTTCACCATAGCTTGAGGGAAAAACCCTCAAGAGTTTGTTGCTCACACCTACTGTAGATTTTTTCTCACACGGCCCCTTCGGTGACATGAATCCGAGCTTTTATTATTTATGTCCCTAATCTAGTCATTCATTAGTTCCAGGAAACTTGGTCCCCCAAATTCAGTTAAACTTACCGATCTCAGCCACCTGTTTTACTCCATCTGTAGCCTTCATTCCTGGTTTCCACATGACATAAGATGAATTGTGAGAACAGCCAACAACAGGAGAGAAATGAGCTGTGTACGGGAAATCTTTAGGATGAGATATTCTTGTCCACTCTCCTTTGAATGTTAGCTTGTATTTCGCCGAACCCTTACACTGAATGCCTTCAGAAAGCGGCATACTTGTCATAAAACATACGCAGCGCAATGAAGATACCACTAATTTAACCATCAGTAATGATGACATGACTGCTCTCGATGATAAAGTGAGTGACGCTGAGGATAGGTACCTAATCGAATATATGACACGGTATCAATGTCAGTGTTTTTTTATTTTCGATGACTCCGTTAGCGTGTTAAGTTCACAAGACTTCATAAGACTAATGAACCGAGCGTTGGGTACTTGAGCAGCTACACGTCTCCATAGGTAATGGACTGTTCTAGTAAACATGCAGAGCATTTGGAGGTCGCCAGATCACGATCAGAAATTTACAAATTAATTTTACCTAATGGAATAAATTAGGATTTGCTATGGTGAAAAATACAACACTAGATTCATTTAAAAGACACCGTTCTTTTTGCTTAAATGGTTTTATTGACATAAAATCCAAAATGTAAACGAAAATGAGAAACGGAATTAATTAAGTTTATTTAGACAACAGCCCAAACTTCCTTGAGTTTTTTAATCAAATGTTTTTCCTTTCTCTGTTGCTTAGGTACGGTAAGGCGAGTGTCTTTAAATCAAGACAAAAAACATTTGCGTATTATGGAAGGCGAACTAAAGGCGGCATCAAAAATACATAAATTAGGAAGTTCTCGAAAGAACTGTATGTGATCAAAAACGAAAGTAAAGGAAAGAACTCACTGAAAGTCAAAAATAATACTTAAGTTCTACTTATGTATTGCTGACGACGTTTTGAACGGTGTGACTTTCAGGCCAGAGGACATACCGTCCAAAATTTGGTCGTAAGTACTGTTTAAGTATTTTTGACGTTCAGTGAGTTCTCTCTTTTTCTCTCAAAATGAAGGCTGGTACATTATTAGAGCGGGTCTATACATAACATTGCAACTCAAGCTGATCAAAGAACCATTACTAAGTTTAAAGATATAAGTGAAAGTTCTTAGCGTATATTTGTAAAAACATGGCATCGAATGATAACCCTACATGTGACATTGGTAAAGGTATTGTTATTTATATTGGATAACCCTAACAACTATCTTAGTTGCTCTCTAGGTTCAAAGTGGATAACACTTATCTCAAAAGTTACAGAGGTAATTTCAATCAGAAAATTGCCCGAAGCCAGCAGTCGAACAGTAGTCACAGAAGTGAGAGACACGAGTACCACCACTGTGCCTCCAGCTCCCCCTGATATACATCTTTGATATGCAATCATCAAGTTCATGAATAATTATTGATGGCAGTAAGCAATCAAAACGGAGCATTCAAGTCACATATATTCCTTTGTAAATCTCAGTAAAGATCAACTGTTGGACATGAGTGATCTTTATCAAAGTTAAGAATGCTAATTAGCCTTATTAGTATTCTCTATCGAAGTTAAGAATACTAATAAGCTTCGTTCTATTGTTCATTTGATAAGTAAGTTAAAATATTCTCGTCCCATCTTTATGGGCATTTGCAAGGGCTCGCCATTGTAAATGCTCATAAAGATCGGCCGCTCATATTTTAACTATTACTTCAAAAACTCAATAACTCATGAGGAAAACACAAAGGAAAATCATAACCGTGTCGTATCTTTATGTGTGATAAAGAAACGCTCATTTTCTCGTCGTATTTTCTTCGCTTAAAAAACATTAATTTTGAAACTCTCTTCGCAAATTAGCGTGTTAAGGGGTTCGTTTTTGAAGCCATTCAGAAAAAAACTCGTATTACGTGTGACTCGGCTGTCGCCTCGTGTTTTATATCCGATAAAACATTCCCTGGGGTGAGAGAGCCATACTTCAAGTGGAGAGGCTAGCGCTAAAAATCAGGGGTTCCAAGGACATTTTTAAGATATTTGAATGCACTATATGAAACTGTGAACGCAAACTCGTTCAAACTTCATGCGCAAACTATTCAATTTTCTTATATTCAAATACTTCGGAATACACATTGACCTCAATGTATTAACGATACTACCGAGAAAAATTTGGAGGCTAAAGCCCAGTATGCCCCCAGCGGTTACAGCGCGTCTTTGGGCATTGTTTAAAGTATTCCAGATTGAGCTACATCCCTGTACATAAAAAAAAATAGTTTCTGCAGTTAACAAAATGTAGCGCCGTTCCAGGGAAAATTATTGGGATGCGCTCGGACCAAGACAAGCTCAGTGTCTTTATACTAGATTACTCCATCAGCGAACTAACCCTTTAACGCCCAAATATTTTTTACTTTTGTTCTTTGTTCTCCCTTTGTTTTTGTTTTGTTCTCTCTTTGTCTTTGTTTTATTATCATTTGTTCAAAGTGGGGTCATATACGACCCCATTGGTAGTCTAAGGGCCAAGCTGCTCTCCCCAGAGGTTCAGTGAGGCCTGCCCACACAGGTCCAGTGTTACCACAGGAGGAAACCGGTGTACCCGGAGAAAACCGGCGACTTGTAGTTGAAACAAACTAGACAACACTCTTCTCACATATGTACCAAGGTAACATTAATCCGACATCTGCACAGGGCAGAAATGAGCCTAAGTACAGTAACACTGGTGAGGGACACTTGCGTCATAGAATTGAGATTTAGTGATGGCACAGTGGTGCATAACTTCAAACATTACAGAAGTCTTAAGAGGCAGTTACATGGAGGCCTTTAGCACGGGCTGAAATCTCACCTGGACTGTCGAAAATGTCTCTAAGATTTATTTCAACTATTTCATAAAAATTATGTTGCGATTAGATGATGACAATTTTATCCCAGTCTGAGTTCATCATTAGCATTTTATGTAATATTTAAAAAACGAATGGGTAACCGTGTGCACAATGCAACTGATGTTTTGATAACAAGCCATTAACAGCATTCAAATTGGTTGACTATGCATCAACTTTTTCTATGCATCAGCTGTTTACAATCGAATATTCGGCTCACTCCTTCGGCCACTCAGCTCGCATGTTGCTCGCAAGCAGCGCCAATTACGCTTCATCCAATCATAGCGCCTCGTAAATGGAGTTAGCGTTCCAGTCTATTTACAGTTCACTGCATCTAACATATAATTCTTTTGTACCTACCAACCAACATGGCCACCGTGACGTCACGTGCAACCCATCAATTTGGGACATCACACACGTAAGACTACGCTGGCGATAAATAATCGATCTACATTCCAGTATATAAAACACACCTCGGGTTATTGACCTCCTATTTAATAACTGTTATCGACCTCTAAAAAACGTGAAACTTTCCAAAATGTTTCTTGACGTCAAGCTCAGCGAACGGCTATCGGTCTTCTAAGACTCAAAGCAACTACAGTTTAATTCCGATTACATTACAGTTATTGCACTATTCTACGTTACGTACAGTAATCTTAGAATATTAACATCGCATTGGTGACGAAGTTTGAGATAAGTAACATGAAAAACACAAATACACTAAGATGTGCAAGCGGAAGTGCTCCATTCCGTCTATCTGTCGTCATTCCTGAAGTCGGATTGTCCAGCGAAGTGTTCGACTCGGATGTTTTTTCAAAGGTAAAGGTTCCAAATCTCTTTATGGGATCATTACCCTGGAAAGAGCCTGGTTCTGCATTGGTTATAAGGAGTATGTCAACTGGAGGATTAGTTGGCTGATTAGGGCTGTTAAACCTTGGGCCACTGTCAGTGCCAGCGTCATAAGGAGGCAAATTTCTTACTCTTTTATCTATCCACTTTCCAGTGACTTCATTGCATAAACTGTAGTCATGAACACCAACGAACCAATCTGGCGATGGAGCTATCATTGAAATAAACGAAACCAAAGGATACTGGCTGTTCACTTCGATGTTATTCACTGTGGTTGATCCAGTGTTGTCTATGCCTCTTCCTTCAAATTTTGCTAAAGCAGTTTTTTTTGAAATCTGTTGATTCATTTCCCTGTTAATTTCAGAATTTTGCCCTGTAAAAAATACGAGTTAAGCGTTAAAAAGGGTCGAGGAAATACGACTGTCAATTGATGAATCCTCTGATGTTTAGAACAATGAGATTATGGGACGATTGCCACAGGCTGCCTTCCTTTAGAGGCAATTTTTTTTATTGTTTGGTTTATGTAGACTTTAACTAATTTGCTTTTCACTATGGCAACATTACAGAAGTAGCTTTCTTCACCTTCAGGCATGGTAAATGCGAATATTGAGCTGTTTGTGTATTCTAGTGGGGGCGGATCTCTCCGAAGCCGCCTGCAATGAATGGAGGAGGTTTTTATCCTGTTGTTATTTTAAAGTTATTAACCCTTTAACGCACAAAGTTTTTTCTTTGGTTCTTTGTTCTCTCTTTGTTTTTCTTTTTTTCTCCGGAATGTTCTTTTGTTCCTGATGTCCAGTATATTGGACACTGCATTAAAGGGTTAAGGCTACGTCGCAATAAAGTTATCTGGTATTGTTTTGTAAAAGAACTTGCAACGCGTCCCAGTTGATGTGATCACGACGTGTCATATACCTGCTTAAAGTTAATTGATCGTGGAAGACAGTTATGAAATCTAATTTTGTAAAATTCAACGGTCAACTGTTTTATTTACCGAAAGGAAAAATAAGCGCGTTGACTTGAAGAGTTTAAAGTTCTTTGGAGTTTAATTTATGATTTTGAAATTTATACCCTTGTAATCTCTGATAAATAACCTACAAAACCGTGTCAGCGATTTATTGTCAGTAGCATATATTCGATTTATCGCTCTTTTGAATTAAGAATACTTGAAATATATTGCGACTACATTGTAAATCATTAATAAGAACTGAACGAAATTGGATGTCAAAAATTGCCGACACATCTTTCTAGATAATTTATTAGCGATTACAATTTATGATCTAAATTCCAAAACCATAAGTTAAATTCCAAAGGACTTTAAACTCTTCAAGTCAACGCGCTTATTTTTCCTTTCGGTAAATAAAACAGTTGATCGTTGAATTTTACGAAATTAGATTTCATAACTATCTTCCACGATCAATTAACTTTAAACAGGTATATGACACGTCGTGATCACATCAATTGGGGCGCGTTTCAAGTTCTTTTACGAAACGATGCTGGATGATCCTATTGCTACCTTAATCGTGTTCGGACGTATTTCGTTGACATGCTGGAATTAAAAGAAAAAGCATGAAAAGCACAGGCACGACTCATTCTTATACAGCTCGCTGATAACATGTCAGCAACAATTGTTATCACTTGTGCGATCGTTTCTATTAATATTTGCGCGGCCAATCTGCGTCAGTGAGCTGATCAGGGATTTTAATAGCACTGGGTTTGACCTTAGTTGTTAGTTTTTTGTTAAATCTGTTATCTCAGCTTTCTGTTCTACTCGATACGATTTAGTCAGACGTAGCTTGCCCTAACATAAACATAAGGCGAGAAACATTGAGCTGATTTCGGAATTCGTGGTCGAACCATCTCATGAACATCTGAAATACTCTAATACTTGTGACTCACATTGAACTGATGGACATGAGCTTGCGTAGTGACAAAGTCGATTTAGTATCATTGACACTGTCGTATGAAGTTATGGTTCTGCGTTGTAACCGTTAGCCGTTAGCGAGTTTGGGTAGCTTAATACACTTCAGTGATAGTGCTTATAATATATACAATAAAATTGATAAAGTGGCATTGCCCCGTAACGTTGGTCGGCTTTTAATAAAGAATTTTTGTGATGAGATAGAGTTTTAAATTCGAGGAGGAGAGGTTTTTTGATGAAATATATATATATATATATATATATATATATAATAGTGGAACTCACGGTCACATTGACGAGCTGGCAGTCGGCAAAGAACGATATCAATCGTTTTGATGGTCTGTTTACAAAATCTATATATCGGTTTTGTTTCGTTCCGGTCTGGCTCTTTACCTACCTAACTCCGCCACCCGTTTCACTCCTGTTGTAGCGTTTATCCCAGGCTTCCACATGATGTAAGCTGAATTGTGAGAACAACCAACGACTGGTGAAAAGTGAGGAAAGTTGCTCGGAAAATCTTGAGGATGAGAGGTTCTTGTCCACTCACCCTTGAAAGTCAGCCTGTATTTTGCCGAACCGCTACACGAGATGGCTTTTGTAAACGAAATGCTTGTCAAGAAGCATAGAGAGTAAAATATTGCCAGAACAGCTTGAATCATCGAAAGTGACAACATGACTCTCCTTTCGGGTAGAACGACTGATTTCGAACGACTTGGCAACTGGTCGAATACTTGGTACTAAACCTCTCTTAAGACTAAACAATCGCACAACTTAAATGCCACCTACGCGGATCCATTGGCGTTTCACATAGTCATTTTAGGACATAAATGAACATAATTTGAATTCACTATGGTTACAGTTGTATAAATTTGGATTCATCAATATTTTTTATTTTCCTATGGATATACAAAAACAATGTAAATCCGGAAACTTTAGGACCTAACGTAATCGTAGCCTTCAACAACCACTACATGTTGGGTTTCATTTCTAGATAAGTAATAGTTAAAATATGAGCGGCCGATCTTTATGAGCATTTACAATGGCGAGCCGTTGCAAATGCCCATAAAGATCGGACGCGAATATTTTAACTTACTTATCAAATGAACAAAAGGATGAAGCTTATTAGTATTCTTAACTTTGATAAAGATCACTCAAGTCCAACTGTTGATCTTTATTGAGATTTACAAAGGTATACATGTGACTTGAATGCTCCGTTTTGATTTCTTGGTTCTCTCATTAATTATTCATCAATTTTACAATTTTACAAAAGTCTGTTTACAAGACGGGCTCGGTCATCATAAAGAGCAGAATACACGGGAGGATTGGAGCTCAGCAATCCGGGTTGAAATTATAAAACTTAGACTTGGGTGAAATTTTCGTCAAAATAAATTTCAAACTTTAAATTCATGATCAAAAAAAGCTATGGAAAAGTAAAAACTGAAAATAAAATTGCAACATAAAACGGATACCTTCTTTAGACTTGTTATTTTGGACGTTTTACCGATTTGTAACTGAGGTATACATGGCAAGCGCGCAGTTATATATTAAATCACTCCAAAAACAATTTTATAATTCATAATTTATTTCGCCAACTATATTAAATACAAGAAATTAACAAAAAAGAAGTATTATGGCGAGGAAGCTCAAAAACAAACCGTGGGGCATATCAAGATTATTGAGCTTTCTTATGTAAATTTATTAATTACAAAATAAGTTTGGAAGAAATGACACTACGATAAATAAAAAAATTGAATGGAATAAATATAGTTACATGTACGAGACGAGAAGATTCAGTTGTTAAAAGGTAAATACAAAAACAAAAATTGGAAGGAACAGTTTATATTTCAGCGCATTGTGTTCAAAATGAAAGTGAAAGAAAAGCTCCTGCCAGGATGGAACGCTTACTTATATACATGTATGATTACAACTCAAGCTCTGAAATGGACTATAGGCAAATACCGTCAAAATCTTGAACTTTAAGAGAACACAAAGAAGAAGCGAAATAGCTCGAGTTTGAAAAACGCCAGGATGGCACGAAGTTTTACAGGTCCAAAGAAGACAGCTTCTAGTCTAAGACAGTGAGAGGTCGGAAGTCACCAAGCGGCTCTAATTGCGAGATCCCACTGCGCCATATACAATAAAGTTGCCCCCACAGGTTCCGGCTTCCCTGATGAAAAACTTGAGAGTTGAGGAGGTCATTTACTGAGCCCGCAGAAGCGTATATTGTGCTACGATAACCGAAAGTAAAATGATTGATGTAAACCACTTGCTTATATAAAAAGGCTGGCTATTACAGGAAGCTTTTACGAGATTAGGTCAACCCAAATCTTAGAGAAATTAAACTGGCAATCACTGGAGAAAAGGCGTTACCATCAAAAAGTGCTACTTATGTATCGAGTATACACATATTCAACAAAATATCGCATCGTTAGCCTGTTAAAACTATCTAATTGATCTACAAAATCACCATTGTAGTAACATTCAAAAACTCATTAATATTTCTTGAGGAAAATGCAAAGGGGAAATCATAACCATGTCGTATCTTTATACGTGATAAAGACACGCTCGTTTTTCTTGTCGAATTTTGTCGGCTTAGAAAACATTAATTTTCAAACTTTCTTCGCAGGTTGGCGTGTTGCGGGGTTAGTTTTTGAAGCCATTCAAGAAACTCGTAGTCCGTGTTTTATCGGATCTAAAACACTCCTACTCGTTTTTTGAATATTATATAAAAATTTTGACTTAAGTAAACCGAGAACAAATTATTTTGGTGGCGTTTTACCCGATAATATGAAATAAAAACAGTTAGCGAAAGCCAATTTAGAACTATGCTGAAGGAAAATTAAATTTAACTTAATTTCGTATCATAACATTTTTAACTAAAACTGTATATTATTTTAATTAATAATAAAGTCGTAAATAGTTTAAAGTAATTTGTTAGATTGTAAAATTAATAGTTTTACATATACCGTTCCTTGGAAATTAGGACCTATGGGTTTTGAAGGGCTACAGTCTTGAAATAGTAAATAAATGATAATAAAAGGCTCAGCCGTGGGGCTCTGAGATATGTATCTGGCTTTAACACAAGTTGGGTTTTTTTGTGTTAGAAATTTTTTTGTTATTCTCATTTGAGTTTCAAGTTACCTGTTTAATTCACATATATTGAAGTTATGTAAATTAACAAGTGATTAAGTAGATTATGTTTTGTCTTATATAGTGAAACATGCGGTCCATGTAAGCTCTAAAATCGGGTTGATGGAATCAATGGCATGCTTTAAAGACATCAAAATAAATCGCCAAAGAACTTACGGAGGGAATTTAAATGTTTACTATATCTGTACAAACATATTTCTTTCCGGAGAATTTTTTACATAAGGAGAACAAATAGTTTAATATGGACTCTACTAAGGATACCCAACTGTCTAGATTAGCCTCTATGGCCTGCACTCTTGTAATTTTAAATGCATTTTTTAAAGTCCTAATCTTTGTAAAATTTGTAGTGCTAAATAAAGTTGTTGTTGATTCCATATATTCACGGTAAAAGTTACTAATTGCTTGTTATGTTGAGAATTTCCTCATTTGCGTTACCATCTTTTGCTGCTACGTTATTAACTTAAAATTTTTGGTTTTTGTTTTTTCTCTTACAGTAATCTACAGTTTCGTCTGTACCTAAACCAATGTTATTTTGATATCCATCTTCAAGATAATAACAATAATGAACAAACATCGAAAATTATACTAAATCTATTTTTCTTATAAGTTTGTGAACAGTTTTTTTTTAGAACATAACATTGCTCTCCGGTCTCCATGGCAACAGTGTTTAAAGGATCCGTTCTCCAGTTGCAAATTAGGGACCTTAAACACGGAATGCTATATTTCATTTAATATTAAAAATACAGCAACAATCTTAGTGGTTGGTGTTGGATGCCGAATTCATTTGCATTTCCAACTATGAATAATAATAAACTATTATAAATTTTATCCACAAGGTTGAAATATTTATGGCTTGTATGGCTAATTTACTTCTCACTTGAAGGGTATTTGTCTACAGAGTTCTTTACTCTCTAAATTGACCTGTGGGCGACAACTGATGAATGTACCGTCAAATTGAATCAACGTCAAATTTCGCGTAGTGTTTACTGTTAACGAACTCGTTATGCTCTGACACACTAGAATGAATTCTATAAGGACGTTCTCTCTTTAATGTGCTCGTTCAATGTTTAAGCGAGGTAGGAGAGTGAATATTGTCCGGATGGCGTTTTACCCATAATGACCGCGATGTTACGTATACTCGTTAGACTAAAATTATTCATATTGTTTTACATGACAAATTATTTTGCTTAAATGACGCCGTCAATTTCAGGTCCCGATTATCAACACACAACTGATACTATTACACTCAACTTTCCTCTTTGTCATGACCGAAAATGGAGACTCTGGAATCACGTGGTGTATCGAATTAATCGTCATTCCTTGTCAGCATCGATACTTATCCAACTCATCCTGGTATCAACAGTATCCAGTATTTTATATTCCTATATACTTGCTCGTAACTAGTATTAGAACTATTATAATCCACTGGACGTCAAACTGGGTCGTGTTGGCCCTAATACTGCCTCATTAACATACATAAGGTAAAAGTACAATTATCCTACGATATTCGAACAGTAGGTTTTGGACTTTGAAAAATCTGGAGTTTTTTTGTCTACTTTCTTTTTGCCTTTTTCTGCCTACTTTCTTTTCCCCCTTTTTCCGCCTACTATCGTTTATAGTGTCCACTAAAACGATTACAAAATTCTTCATCGTTTTTTATGAGCGTATAGTCAACCCGGGAGCACTTCATTGACCATTTGCTTGTAGAATGTTTGGGCTGGTTATGTAATTCTTAAGTGAAAGATTACAACACATTATGTTACATTGCATTACGAGAAAGGACTTGAAATGACAAGTTAAGTCTTGCATTATATAAAGTTTACAACGTTGCACTATATTACCTTAATATAAATTTGCCATTGCCTATCAAACCGGTGAATTCTGATTGGCTATTCTATCAACTACTGTTAGGCCATAGTAAATAGTGATGAGGTCAAATCACTTGGTTACCATAAATTACATTACAGAAATATTTTTGCTTTTACATTATATCCACGATAAACAACCTTGAACAAACATTAATTTCAAGGTCATAAAAGCACCAAAGTGTACAAATGAGCTTGCTCTATTCTCGGTAGTACTTGATGATGGCTTCGCTGTTGTCGACGTCATCGCTAGCGACGACATAACGGTCACGGAATTTTTTATGCTGGTGTTTGTTGGTAAGGGTTGTGTATTTGAATCAAATGTTTTTTCAAAAGTAAAGGTTCCAAGTCTCTTTATGGGATTATTACCTCTGAATGAACCAGGTTGGGTATTGTTAATAAGGAATATGTCTTCAGGAGGATTTGTTGCTTGGTTACCGCTTCTGAACTGTAACCCACTGTCTGTGCCAGCGTCGTAAGGAAACAAATCTCTCACTTTCTTGTTAGGCCACTTTCCTGTGGTGTCATCACACAAGTTGTAGTCGTGAACACCAATGAACCAATCTGGTGAGGGAGCTATCATAGTAATTGCAGAAACCAGAGGATACTGATCGTTTACCTGAATATCGTTTACTATTGTTGATCCAGTATTGCCAATGCCTCTTCCTTGAAATCTGGCTAAAGCCGTTTTTTTCGAAATCTGATCATCCATTTCTCTGTTAATAATGAAAGTTGCCCCTGTGAAAAACATAAATTATGAATTAAAAGGGCTTGGGAAAATATGACTATCCATTGCCTATTTTTAGACTATTGTAATGATAGTGCGTCCCTGAGCAACTGTGAAATGAATTTTAAGCCTTGAGATATCAAGTTGTAGCCAAGAGATTTCACTACAACCTCAGCGGTAGTTCCATAGTTCAGACAGTCAAATTTGGAAAGTCGCAAAGACATAACTATCAATATTTTCTTTGAATAGATCGATTCATTTCCACTGAACGCTTTAGTAAATTTATTACTATTGAATACTTGTAAATTTTCTTCACTCAATCTATACTTTATTTATGTATTCAAATTTTAAAATCATACAGTGTATGTAATTTGTTTTCACATTGTAATTATGCTATAGAAGATACTTTATTCACACTATTTAGTAAAATTTACAGGGAAAATTCAGTTTGCATGTCCTTAGAATCATCATGAATTAATTATTTGAATTACTTGTGAAATGTGTGTAGTGGTCAAAGGAGCGTAGAGCGTTTGAGTTGTCCATTACAATGAGGAAGTAAATGAAGAAATTCTTATATATTTATCGTATCGTATTTTTATTAGTATAGTGTGCACAGGCATAAGGAATATATGTATAAATAGTGATGCTTATACCTGGATGCTCACGTAACTAAATATCACATGTTGTAAATAGGGTGATGCCAGGTATGCCCAACATATATTCAAGTAACATTGCACATATCTGAGTATCCACATACTTAACACTGAACATGAAGTCAGTTCACGTGGGAGCTTGGTAAATCTCGGACGACTAATGAACGTTCGTCAAGCTCGTTCTCTCAGAAAAACGATTTCTGAGCCCTAGACGGGAATCGAACCCGCAACCTTCTGA
>JBAHVQ010018693.1:0-29687 GCA_036872915.1 Nanipora kamurai | reverse complement strand
GGGAAAAAATGGGGTTAGGTTTGACAGTCACAAATGTATCAGGGCTTTTGCACATTCTTATAATCTGCCCCTGGTTTTTTGATGAGTATTGTGTGTCACTGTTACTTAGTTTTTCACATCTTGTTAGTTCTTTCCTACATATAATTGTTCCTGTAAAAGTTACTAGCAGCGTCTGAAGAACAATTGTTGTAAATAGAACTTATGCCATTTTGTAATTGTTAATATAATTGTAATGTAATTTTTGTAATGTCAATTTTACAATGGTATTGGTACCCCTGTAATTATATGGTCTGTTTAAGGATTGCTTACTATCATACCAGTATGAAATAAATGCATTTCATTTTGGGAGCTTGAGGCCCCCTGGGTGTGGGAAGGGGGTATGACCTTTGTTGGCTAATTGGAATTTTATTTCCAAACTGTTTTAAGGAGCTAGTTTTTAAGCAGCAGGTTTCATAAAGTATAATTATGAATTTTTTTTTATCAATTTACTGTTCAGAAATAAGTAGCTGAATTTTAAAAGGTCCCATACAGAATTATTTCTAAACACATATTTTTTATGACAAAAGATTAGCAAATTCTTGATCTTCCATTGATCAAAACAATGGGCAACAAAAAGCAATTTGTTGCGGACGAATCGTCTCCGCTCTTTTACTCAACATGCCTGGTTTACACTAAGGTAGTCACATTTGTGGTCCCAATGTACAATTGAAGAATTTATGTGATCTCCAAAAATATTTGGAAAAGTGGTCCACACCCGGTAGGGATGATTAATTGCAGGTACCATGTAGAATATAAATTAACCATTCCCAATTTTAATATTTATCCACTTATATTTCTTCAACGGTAAGCCTCTGCCAGGGATTCCAGCGTATGCAGAGCCCCAAAATAAAGATGGGAAAAAATTGCTGGAAATAAATTTGTGGAGGGGACCCGACCCTTGAGAAAAGTAAGATCGTGCACAGAGAATGGATGAATAAAAAAAATTCACGCAAGCTGCGGAAGTCCCACCGCCATCACTTTTCTAGCCGTCCGTTCCTAAGAAAGTAATCTATACCGTGTCAATAGCGTTGATGCCAGGTCTCCAAAACGAGTGATCGATATTGGGACTAGATTACTAGCGAACTGAGACGCGTGAACTTTGTCTGAACAATGATATAAAAGTAGAGTGCTGCGTCGGCAGTATTGAATGGCTTGTTAGGTTAGGACGGTATGCTAGGTATCTCTCCACCTAAGTTCCGACAGCTTTCCAACCCTTTTGGAACTGTCTGTGACTGGTTCTTAATCATTGAACTTAAAAAGAACTGGAATGACAACTCAGGATCAAATTTCGTGCAAACACAAGTTTCCATCCACATGACGTCATTTTTCAAATTTGCTACTTCAATGTTAAGGTTAGATGTTTGAATCTGGATCAGGGTTTGCTTAAATTAAATTATTGGAATTTCAACTGAGTAAATGGAATTAAATGCTAACCCAAATTTTGTGGCCAAAAATGACAGATACGGTGGTCAACCCATTGAAAAATGCTTGTAAGTACTTAAGTTCACTGGAGTTAATTTTAATTTTCGTGGGGCCTCATAACCAGCAGATCTGAAGATTATTTTCGCTGGATATTCGTCGTAGAAGCAAAGCGGTAAATAGTAAGACAAGGTGTTTCATCCCAACAATTGCTACGTGCATCCTACTAAAATATGCTTTCGTATCTGATAACTTTTCGGTTAACCTTCTGAGTAATTATAAATCCAAAGAATAAAGTTTGATCTGAATAACTTTTTTTGATCAGAGGAATGCGTTAGCCAAATTAAAAAAGGATACCAAACATTTTCTGGGACAGATGTTGGAAAAAAAAGAGGAGGAAAAAAGGGTAAGTAGATTAGGATTGGCAGGAATTTTGGGAGCAGAAAATATTCGGTCTAACCGAAAAGGTTAATTAAAGTCTGTATTTAGAGATGGCCAATTAATAATTGTGTTAGTTCGCTGATCAGACATGCTGGAGTTTACGTAACAAACGTCCTACTTTTGGTTGATTACTCTTGAGGATCCATGAAAAAGCTTAGAGGGAGCGGACCCTTTTTAAACACCGATGGCAAACGTTTGCGCATGCGTGACTGTATGAAGATTTTAGCTTTTTTAGCTTCTAGCTGTCAAAAAAGACTTTGCCAAACTCAAACATTCATCATTATTAATATTTTCAAAATAGGGTATGATCATATAGGATATGTATATAGGAAATAGGATATAATCACGAGTAAACTCAGAACATTTTATGATGCTATCACCGAAGTCATGTATGTTAACTGACTATCTTTGGAGTGATGTTATCGTATTTGGGAGAAATGTGTTCAACTGTCAAACCGTTTTTTTAGGTTATGAGTTTCAAGCCTAAGCATGCGTATGTTTGGCAGTGGTGTTCCCTCTTTGTTGGAAAAATGTTATATAAATATTTTAATATAAACTAATCGAACTTGTTCGTTTGTTTGACGGGCGTGTGTTTTTTGGATTCTCAGCCAAAACCCCGACTACTTCAATATGCATAACATAAAGCACCCTCCCAACCTGAAGAATAATGACATCTTGGGAACTCAAGGTATGAGTCAACAACAAAACGAAATTATGGTGAAATTATAATATTTCGACTTTATTGTAATGTTGCCGTCTTTAATAACTGTTGGTCTCTGCATAAAATCATGTACTCGTATTTGTTCTGTAAAAGAAAATCTAGTCTCCAAGGGGAAGACTAGTCTTATTACCTTGAGATACTCCTGTGGGACACGAAGCCAATCAGAGAAGACATTATTGAGATTAAGAGATTCTCCACCCAAAAACCGACCACTTGATTTAGTGTCCATAAATGGATTTTTTTCAAACTTTGCACAGGAGTTGAGCAATCCATCCTGATAACTGAACTACTTTGTTTTTTTGTTTCAATTCCTTCATTTTCAAATTTTATAGGCTTGCAAAAGTAAAACGGCCAAAATGCCCTGATCGTGGTTCTGTCAAAACAGAAATTCGGCTATTTTGACAACTTCACAATTCCTATATTTGCCGTTTTAGTTCATATTTTTTACACAAACGTAGCAATTACTTTTTTTTAGGTTTCAGTCGCTAGTTCTTTTATTGTTCTCTTATTTGGGGTCAAATGATTCTTCGAATTAGCAAACTTTGGCCTCATCGCCAAACATGGTTTATTGACATCAACCCTGAAATGACAAACCGCAGAACCACTACCATTTCGAAACAACGATAATGTGTAATGTCGAAGTGTTGTGAACTTTACGTGCTTCTGGAAGAGCAAAAAATACAACACCGGGTCCCTGCTCATTTGAGGAACATTGAGCTGCTGTAATTAAATGACGGACTGCTTCCATAATATTATGAATCACCTAAACTCGGTGCATTTTTCAACATCCAATTTGTTGGAGCACGAGCACACACTCCAGCTGTTATCGACCAAAATTGTTTACTTTCACGATAAAAGCATGAAACTTTGGGAAATTACTAACGTCCCCAAGATCAACATTTTCTGCTATGGAGCCACCCCACATTCACTAATAGCGCTGAGTACTGCGCATGTCATAAAATACCCAACATGAAAACGAGACTGAACATATAAACCTCATAAAAATATATCTAATCTGTAAGACTCCTTTTTCAAAACATTTTGTCAAGGAAACTTTGTAACATTGACCAATGAGTCATTTGCTTTGCCCTGAAACTGACTGTTGTCACGTGAATTCCTACCGGAAACTAACAAGGTAACACCTGAAATATCTGTGGCTAGATCCTTTAGATACATGTTTTCAGTGTCTTTTGAGTCAAAATTGGTACCTCCTTGATTATTGTTTAAAAACAGGAATAACAGAGCTACAAAGTCTACTTTATTAGGTACTGCCCATCTCCTAAAATAGCATTGCATGAAAACAAGGCTAATAAAATTCGAGAAACTTTTCACAAGAGGAGACCAAAGGCAATTAGTCGGTTGAACATACTGACAAGATCTAAGCTAGTATGGAGCTACATGCGGTTCTCTACTGTCACTGATAAATTAAATTGACTTATTGACCATTAATTTGGCTTGACAAGCTTTGTAAGTGTAGTTGCGCGCAATTTAGTAACGAGTCAAAGGCTCGCTTTTTTAATTAGTGAACTTACACTAATTACTGTGAAACAGTGAAAGTAAATGAATGCCTCTAATGCTTTGTAAAGGAAACAAAATACTGTAGTGCTGCCAGTGGACATTCTGCTAATCGCTATTAACTGTTGAAACTATCCTTGTAAAACATTTAATAATAATTAAGTCAACCATTGTGCTTCTGAACAATATTAATTTCCAAAGGATGTGTAATATTTGGCTTAATGTTATTGCTCTGTGTTAAGAATATTGTTGAATAATGAAAACATTAGACTGTGTATTTGTCATTTCTTAAGTATGATTTATGGTTTTATTATTTTGTGTTAGTTTTTCAGTTAATGGTTAATTCCTTAGTTAATGGTTAATTGTCTTATTATATAATATTATTATAGTTACAGTACTTAGAGTTAGCAAGAATAACTAAACAAAACAAGATTTTTTTCTCCATCGCCCAATGGGTGAATGTAGGATTTTCAAAGCACACCTGGTGCAGGGAATTTAATATAGGTAGAGGAAAAGCCATGAGAGTGACTGCTCCATGATGCAAACATTCCGTTAGTTATATATATATAACATACAGTAGATGAAATGTAATGGTCAAATAGGTAAAAAGTGATTTCAAGCATATGTAGATGTTCAGCATCGTACCCAATATTAACAAACCTCCCCTAGACAGAAACCCCACCCTTCAGAAGCCAGAAAACGTCTCTGTACTAGCCTGATCGGGAATTCACGCATTTGGGGTAGTCGAATTTGTGCTTTCATCAAAATTTGAGATCAGTTCTTTGGCCCATAAAATGAAAGTTTCTGCAGGCTGATACTGCAGCAGCAATAAGAGTAAAGAAATATAAATTTATAATATTCACCTGCCTGGTGGAAATGCAACGGGGAAAACTTCTCTCGGTGATTTATTGTAACTGCAGAGTTATCAATATTTATCGTAGAGGCATTCATTTACTACCACCGTTTCACAGTGGTTAGTGTAAGTTCGCTAATTGAAAAACCGAGCTGTTGCCGATGTTGACTAAAAGTACACACCAGTGACCACGAACACCACGAGTGCGTTAAAACTGAAAAACACAAAAAAACCCCAAACAAAAACATAATAAATATATAGGTACATTTTATTCTAATTATCCACGCGCTTTCGTTCTACTACTGAATAACGTTTTAACGTTTTAAGGCCAAGGAATGTAGCTAAAACTACAGCAGACAGTCCAGAACAAAGAAAATTCGTGATAACAAAGCCTGTATCATTTTGAATTTTGAGTTGCAATTTGATACTATTAAAGTCTTAGGAGCAATGTTACTTTCGGTATTTAAACCTAGGATGAGCCAGTCGGCAATGACTTACCGACATATAATGTTAACATCTAACTGAAGATTTGCCGGCATCTACGGCTTGCAGTCCAGCAAGTTATTATTAAAAAAGTTATTGTCCTCCAAAATTAGGATTTCTACTTTGCTTACTTGCGTTATAAAATGACTTAAAACAAGTAGAAAAACGATCATGTTTCACGATATCTGCTAAAAGCCTGTGAAATAATTTTCAGTAATTGGGTCAGCTTGTATGCACTTGGTTTTGCTTTTTAGTTCAAGAGGGGTTTTTTTCTTAATTTAAAAAGCTCTTTTGTTATTTAAAAATAAATTATCTTTACCTGCCTTGTAACAAACTTCCAAATCGTAACTCTGCAACTGCAATAGCATTTTCTGGAAGCAAAAAGGAGCTAGATGCGAGGGCTTCGGGAAAATACTTTCAGCGGTTTATGATCGGTCTCCACTTCCACTTAACTACCACAAACGTATTGATGGAATTTCTTGCATCCATACACAATAGCCAAAAGTTCCTTTGGGCGTAACGCTGTTGCAAGAATGTAAGTGCTCTAGACGCGTATGCCACAGGCTTTCCTTCTTGTAAGAGGACAGCTTTCAGCCCCTTCTTGCCCGCATGAACTAATAACTTAACTGATTTCTTAACGTCGTAGAATCGAAGGATAACACAGGTTCTTTAGCTTTTGAAAGCTGTCTTTCTGCCACTCATTTTAGTGCCATACTGTTTCCTTCTCTACCAGTTCACTTAATGAAACACTTTCCTCTGACAATCTCGATAGAAACTTGCTGAGATACTGGTTGAATCCCAAAAGTTGCCGAATTTCTTTGCGATCTTCTGGACGTTCCATCTCTGCTACTGCTCAGACTTTCTCTGGATCAGCTTGCACACCCTCCTCTGTTAAGAGATGACGACATACGGAATCTGCGGTTGACGGATCTTACATTTCTTCAAGCTTAACTTCAGCTGGTTTGACTTGGCACTCTCTACAATTCCCCATAATCTTTCATCATGTTGCTTTCCATCTTTACCCCACACAATGACGTCATTAATAATGACATCGATTCCGGGTAAATTCCCTGCCATTTGCGACACAGTACGTTGAAACTCTTCCGGCGCCGACTTTATCCCGTAATCTGGTAAACTGGTACCAGCCAAATGAAGAATCAAATGTGCACAACTTTGAGCTTGCTTTGTCAAGGCAAATTTGCCAGAATCCTGATTGGGCATCTAAAACGGAAAAAAACGTTTTCACCTGACATTTGGCCTAAGGTTTCTTCAAAGATTTTCATCGGATAATCTTCCCTTTCTATCGCTTTATTCAGAACTCGAGGATCAATGTACATTCTTAACTTCCCGTTTGGTTTGACCACAGTAACCATGCTGTTTTCCCATTCGGTCGGCTCTGTTACTTTCACTACCACCCTTTCTGCTTCCATTAGACCAAGCTCTGGCTTAATCGTATCTTTTAATGCAATCGGAACTTTCGGATTACAGGAGTTACATCCGGTTTTTATATTAATGGAGTATTCCTCCGGGAGACAGCCCATTACTTCGCACAGTTTAGGATACTCTTCTTCAAGGTTGATGAACTTCGTTAAATGTTCCTCAACATCGGGACTTCCCTTTGAAATTTCATGCACCCTTTTAACCAAGTTAAGGTTTCTATAGGTTTTTCCACTCAGCACTGAAGAAGCCTTGACATCCGCTGCATAAAATTTTATGTTATAGATTTTCTCTTTGTAGGTAACGTGTAAAACTACAATTGGTTGGACGACTACCGGATGTCCTGAATATGATAAGTAGCGTGTCCGGACTTTCTTAAGTTACTAACGGCCCCTAAGGTGTTATATACCTTGGTGGAGATCGTATTTCATTTTGCCCCAGTATCTAACTGAAACTTCACCGGCTTATTCATTATGGACAATGTCATATACCACTCGTTTGCCTGATCTACCGAATTAATGGTATTTTCCGCACAACTAATAAACATGAAATCGTCGTCTCTTGTCGACTCACCCTCCTCCTCTTTTTCAATTGTTCGCTTTCCCTTCTCAACCATATATACTCCCTTTGTACTTTTACTGTCACTGACACTCTGGCACATTTTAGTGAAATGGTTGTATTTAAGACATTTATGACGCTTATTACCTTTCGCTGGGCATTTGTACTTGGCATGCCTAAAACTACACTTTCGGCTTAAGTTTCTTCTGGTATTCTTTTTCAGGTTTTAAATGAAGTCTTTATGTTTTGATTTAACTTTCTCTGCGCCTTTCTCTGCTTTATGCGATGAATCGTGTTCTCTCCTCCGGTCATGGTTCTTATTTGAGCTTCCGAAATTTCCATCGTAAGCCCAATGTTAACTGCTTTTTCCATCAATCTTACTCGGACTTCTGAAGATCTTACTCCAAACACACTTCTATCCCGAACCATTTCTTCTACACACTTGGTGTATTCACAATCACGAGGCAATAACTTAAGTTCGGTTACAAAGTTCTCAAACTTTTCTCCGTCTTCGTGTACTATTGTATGAAATAAGTGACGGGAAAAGACTTTATTTGACTTCGACTTTGACTTTACATGGGCTTCAAACTTGATAAGGAACGTCAAGCTTCGTCTTATCAACCTCCGATAAAACAAAGATTTTGTAGATTTATTTTACTTTTACTTCAACCGAGATAATCAATAACTACACTGTTCTTCTTCTAAGCAGTCTTTGAGCGGACCTCCAGACATGAATTCTGAATGCTCTTTAGAGGCATACCAAGCTCCGGGTAAATTTTTCGACTTCCAATTAATTTGAGAAACTGAACCGATAATTTGCTCCATCTGTCTTTTTTATTCGCGACATGTCTATTCTCAGGATTGTTAGCTTCGTAAACTGAAGTTGATGGATTGGACTGCCAACCGACTACGCCATGTATTGTACGTACTCCACTCATGAACTGTTGAACAAGCCTCGCTCAAAGAGCTAAGCCCGTATTTCGATAATTTTAATACGTAAATTATACTAATTTATTTACATACATTACATTGGGATTTGTTGTTTATCTTTGTCATTATGATTTCAGTTTTTTGTTGTAACTTTAATCAAAACTGTATATACTTGAACTTTAATTTCAATTATATTTAGGAACTATTATATATAATTCAATTGGTTATTTGGTTTCATGTTTACTCAAGATGTGAGAATGATTGTAGATTGAATACCATTCTAAAATATTGGCGTTGAAAGGAAACAACACGAATTCTGAGCAGCAATACAGCAACTCCGGCATGGTCCTCACAGTAACCCAGTATAAGAAATGCCTTTCGAATGAAGGTTTCGAAATTTATCTTAATTCGAACGCTGTTGTGAAAAAGAACCAAAAAGTTATAAATTGGTGTGATGGATGTTTAATTTCCGATTTAAATGTGTAAATTGGTGTTCAATTTTGCGAGTCCGAAAGGATTGGTTCTATATATGCAGGTTTATCAACCGGAAATCAATCAACGTGATGAGAAGATCCATGAACTAGAGAAGGTTTGTAACTAAACAAAACTGCATGTAATAATTAAACAATTCTGGTGATAACTAGTGATAACTTCTCTATTATACATCAACATAAGCCAAATGAGAGCGGTCGACAAACTTTATTGTGGGAAGAGGAAAAGACTGTCTTCAAAAAATGGTTTTGAGTTTTTAGATTCTTGTAAAGAGCGTAAACCTTCGTCAGATATTCTTAATTACCACGGCATAAGTCGCCGTACTAAACGAAAATGTATTCTGTACATTCTCAAAGTGGTTCTCCGATGAAAAATTTTCGTTCTATTTTATGTAATATGTAAAGAACGAGTGTGAGTGTTTCATCAGCGGATCCGAACACGAGGAAACATAATGAAAACACGAGGACGAAGACCGAGTGTTTTTATTGTTTCCAAGTGTTTGGATCTCCTGATGAAACACGAAAAACGAGTTCTTTACATGGCTTCTCAAACGAATACATTCTGAAGCGGATGTTTGAGAGAATCTTCAGCAAACTTAACTCTCGCTTTCTCTTCGCTATGATTTTGATAAGATCACCGGAATGCAGCCGTGCTTTGATATCAACGTACGTGTGTTTTAATATTTCAAAACACCCAGTTCAGGTCTTGATCGTTTGCGAAATGTTTCGTGAAAACTCAACGGGTGCCTGGGTTATCTTTTCAAACGAATCAATATTTTAGAAGAAAATCGAGGTGAAGGTGCGGTTTATTTTTTCGAGTGTTTAACCGTGGTATCAAAACTAATTTCTCATGTATTTTCCTCATGAATTATTAATGAGTTTGAGAAAGTATCTTCAGAAACCCATTATTAATAATTCATGAAGAAAATACAAAAGAAAATCATAACCGTATCATATCTTTATATGTGATAAAGACACGGTCCTTTTTCTCATCGAATTTTCTCAGCTTAGAAAACATTAATTTTGAAACTTTCTTCGTGAATTAGCGTGTTGTGGGGTTTGTTTTTGAAGTCATTCAAAAATCTCATAGTACATGTATTATCGGATCTAAAACACATACGGCTGTCGCCTCGTGTTTTTTAAGACACTCCTACTCGTTTTTTAAATATTGCTTAAAGATTTTGCTTTGTTAAGCAATCCTGCAAATTGTTACCTCAAAATTGATTGAAATAAAGGTTTTATTGAATGTGTAAAGCTTGAATTGTAAAGCTACCATTTCGGTGGCAACACTTAGTGAAAGCAACGAAAAGACCGGCTTTGACGTCCGCCTCAGCAACAAGAAACAAGAGCCAAGCTTCTTGAGGCTACGACGTCAGTGGAACTCTCGACTCGTTCAGTCATTCCCTCCAAACTCGGCCAGTTTCATGGCGAGACCTAAAAATTAAAATTTACAGATAAGATACAGCGTTTACTTAAACGAATCTCGAGGTGAAACTTTGCCTGATTTCAAATTGCCAGGATTTCTTTAAGATTATCGTAACATGTTGTAAAAGGATATTTGATCAGAGAACCATTTTAACTAGATAAATACAGCTGAAAAGAGACTGACATTTTTACATAGGGAAGAACCATTTTATCTGAAAGCGTCAATTATTTCTTTATCATGGAGAGCAATCGTTCGTTATTGACAAATGATGTGTTACATCACTGTTACCAAATACTGAGTTACACCTTCGTTGCCAAATGATTCGTTGCGTTGACGCTAAAAGCTGAAATCACCTTGTTATATAGGTACTTGTAGCTTTGGTTAATGATGTAAACGATTATCCCGGATGATAAGCACTAACAAAAGTTTCTGTAATTGACTCTCCCTCCATCAATTTTTTTAACTATAGGAATATATAAGAAAAGTTGAAAAGTATGAAAGGTTGTACAAGGTGAGGATGATGCTACTGGATTATTTCCGATGTAGTCTAGATTTAGCCACTCCTCTTCATATTCTATCCCATTCAAGGCCCGTGTCACTGTGATGAACCTAATATCATCTCAGAATTGTGGTTGCTTGGTGTTGATATGTACGAGTACCCATTCCCTTAAGCTATTCACTCGGAAACATGTTATGAACCCGTGAATCAAATCCGAAACTTTCTGGTCGCCGGTGAGACGCCCTACAGCGAAGGTTACATTTGTATACCGGTTCGTTATGTTGTTGTGACATACGTACCGCCGGACTGTGAGTCTCAATATAACAAGTATGTACTGGCGTTCATTGATGAAATATATGATGAAAACTTTACTCAGATCTGAGTTTTGTTTTGTAGCTCATTGGATAGAGCGGTTCTCTGGTGATCTGAAGGTTACGAGTTCGACTCACGCCAACGGTTTCGAAATTTTTCAGAGTAAATAGCTTGGAGAGGTGAGAATTAATATGTAAGAAAGTATAACAGAAATTATGAAAAGATGCAAACATTTTTCAAATAATATGCAGGTTTTATGAAAATATCGTGTCTCTCCACTTAAAATGAAATACACGAATTAGAATTTTATAGGTTTGTAAATTTTGTTTGCTAAATTTGTTTGCATATCCACTTTTTGGGGAATCCTAAAGATCTGTCACCATTATGATGGCCATGATGTTACATAAACCTCCGCAACGGAAATCTTCTCCAAAAATATATTAAATGATGCCAACTTTTTTGTCGCAAATCGTAAGAATTATTTTTCGACATATTTTTCGAGATACTGACAGAAGTCCGTTTTCTTGCTTATCGGGTTTGGGGCCAGGTCATAAGTGCACTAAAAATATACTGGGGGTTTTTAATGAAAAGAATTTTTTAATTTTTAGGGTAAAGACGAAGAAGTACAGCAACTCAGGGATAAACTTAAAGAGTACGAGGTAAAAAAAAAAAATAAAAATGGATGATCTTAAATCACTCGTTTATTTTCAAGCACTGGAAATCATCGCGAAAGATTTCGAAAATAGAAGTTCATTCGCTCCAAAGGATTTCACCCTCTTAATCAAAGTTGGAAGTCTGTCGAAAATCTGGATGTCCCTAACGATGGAATGAATTCTCAATGTGTCACGCAGCTTAGAGTATGCCAATAAACTTAAAAAACGTTTTCTGTGAAAATTAAAGTTGCCAATGATGTTTGAAACATGTTGCTGTCGAACATTGTTTCAAAATCTTAGGAAATTTTTGCTGATCAAACTGTGGAACGCCGAGGACTCAGAAAAACTCTGAGTTCTAGACGGGACTCGAATCCGCAACCTTCTGAGTGCTAGCCAGACGCTCTAGCATTCAGAAGGTTGCGGGTTCGAGTCCCGTCTGGAACTCAGAGTTTTTCTGAGTCCTTGGCGTTCCACAGTTTGATCAGCAAAAATTTCCTAAGACTTTAACAGTATCAAACTACTACTCAAAAATTCAAATTGTTCCAAAATGTTGTATAATAGATGTTTCAACATCGATCTACAAAATCGAAAAGGACCGATAGTTACCTTTGCAGAATCACTAACCCAGGTCTATGACGATTATGTGAAACGATCTGACAGGTAGTTTCTTATATTTGAGAGGCTTTTTAGTTTGAAAAAAGATACCGCTTGGCGGTTTACGACTAGAAAGTCAACGCTTCATTGCTTACGTCAAATTAACTGGTGAGAACATACTTTTTGCTTGACAATATCCTCTCCAAGCTATTTTTTTCTCCGACTTTCTGGCGACAGAATGACATAATATCACGGAGGTTCATGTCAAAAAGTTTGTCAAGTGGTGAGCGTAAAGCTTCTCAATGGTTACAGGTGAAAACAGCCGCGCACCATGGATTTTCATAAGCCCCCACCATGAAAATCCTGGGTGCTCTGTGGTTTTCACACTACAACCAGTGTTCCTGTAGGGGGAGTCTGGGAGGTATAATTACTCAGGAAATTTTGATATTTTAAGTCGCTAAAGTTAGGCATTAGCTGATAATTTGTAGCATTTCAGCTTGATAGGTTGTCGGTCGATCGAGACAGCAATTATCTACGTAACTGACATACAACAACTACTCTACTTGTTCTTCTAGCTTTTGTTCGTAAATAAATGCACGGACTTGTTTAGAAGATGGATCAGCATTGTCTAATTATACTTCCTTAAGACCTATTTGCAAAAATGTCCCTTTCACTTCAGCACTTTGCAAGAGTTCAGGTGAAACATTTTTTCTTTAGCGTCTTCTTTCTTTGTTTTGAACTCGATTTTAAAAACAATAAATAGGTTGCTGCATTACCATCAATTTTTCGTGATGAGGTTGCGGTTTAGAGCCTATTTAGTAACAAGTGCAGATTTTTTTGACGTTTCTCCCATTTCTTCCTACTTTCTTTCTAAACGCCGATTTATATAGGCCGGTCAAGCCATATATCGGATTGGAATGTATCGAATCGGTAATTTAGATTTCTGACAATCGGCTCATCACTAACTAAAATGCCACTTTCGATATTCTGGTGTTGCCAAACGAGGGCACTTTTCTGAGCGTATGATACAAAATATCACTCTTTCTTCAGGGATTTTTGAGGTAATTTGAAACTTGAAAATTAAAAATTATCAAACTATCTATATAATGGTGGAATTTAAGTATACGCATTTAGTTTACACACTGTCGTTTATTCTAAAGAAAAATTACCCCGTTTATCGTATACTTTCTCTTTAAAAATTGTATTAAACAGTTTTCTAGTAACAAATAGCGACATGTGTCACACCCACTTTCTACATTTAAAGAGGGGCTTAAGACCCCCAAACTCCCCCTTTAGTGCATCACTGGGTGAAACAGACGTTAACAGAAAGTGACTTTAAGCTTGCGAACGATGTTTGAAACAAGAAGCTTTTTTTCAACTATCCTTTTTGTGTAAAAATATTTTCTGTACATTTTTTTCTGAAGAAAAACCGTTGACTAACGTAAGGTATTTTTACATCAATAAGAATTAATCAACCGTACCAAAATCTTACTTTTATACAGGATGATTCCCCAGCTGAAGACAGGTACTACTTAACTCCTCCGGGTCACCCAGTAAGTGCTGCACTATTATGAATAGTCCAGTTAGTCCGGTATGTGCTCGGGGTGACGTTATACGGGGTGATTTTTAACCCGGCCAATGTTGCACAAAAATTGGTACGTAGCATGTTATTTGAGAAGGAGTTTTAACAAAATTTAGTTGCAGTCCTTAAAAATCGACGTTAAAAATTGTTTCGTGTAGCATAATCTGTACTTAAAGTGCTTATGCAGTGAACATTAAGTTTGTTTTATTCAAAAACACTCTCTTGAAATAATAAATAATGGCCGTGACTTGAGATGTTTTGGGGCAAATCGTTAAGGAAATTTGCAACTAATAACAATGTTATTATTACAGCAATACATTTCGTACTTCAAGGTACGTCCGTCTTTACTCGTTTTTCTATTTTCACGTTTAGGATCTGACGTGCGTGTACTGGAGCAATAGGAAACCAGATTTTCGTCCGTTTATTAGCAAATTCTTGTGTATTTCGAATTGTGGTATGATTGCCTTATTTTATGCATGGCATATGAAGGACATCCACGTATGCTTTGCCAAGTTTCTCAAAGCTGCTAGCACAAAGTTGGTAAAGGTCAAGGGCAAGTGGTTGACACGATTGGAGTTGTGGAAGAAATGGCATAAGTGTTCCTCTTCGTTTGCAACTATAACTAGACTTAAACTTGCAAGCCTAATAGGTGACGTTGAACACATTTGTTCTGACAAAAATCTTAATGATTGTATCAAAAACGCCTTAAGCAAGTGTACTGAGGAAATTAATTTAATTGTGTTGCGCGATGATAAAGATAAAGGTCATTGTTTAGTATCGAGAAAAAAATCCGAGAAATTCGAATTGTGGGACCCCCAGAGGCTTGTAATGTGGCCACAGCGTGACACGGATGTAAGTTGGATAAAGAAAATTCAGTGTTTGAAAGTGCATTTTGAAGAAGCAAAGAAATATGAATCGGATTGTTCCCAATCGTTGTGTTGGACGGAGTTAGATTCAGAATACGTTGGCAATTGCTTTAGTAGTGAAGAAACTGAGACAGACAGCGAGAGGGGTGTGGAAGAGGAGTTGGTATTGCGAACACCACAATTGCCGAGTGAGCACTAGGGTTGAAATATTTTTCACCGTTCAGGGCTAAGTAAAAGTCATTTTAATTAGCCACTTTGCCAATTAATGAGCCACACTCTATTTTCAACTAGTATATTGTGATCAATTATATTAGCTTTAAAACCGACCGAGATGATTCGAGATACTCCGACCTGGAAAGAGAAGCGGGAATTCAAGCATATTAAATTACGTTTGCCATTGTGGCGATTATGAAACAATTTTGTTTCGCCACTGGCGAAAATTGTTCACCATTGGCGACTGTGGCGAGCTATAGCACGCGCACAGCAATTGTAATTGTAAAGTACACTTAATTAATTGTCCAGCAATTTGTCCAGTTTGTAAGCTAATGTTCTAGCATGTAAACGCACGTGCAGCTGTAAGGATTATTTTATTCTATAAAAAGAATACCTGACTAAAATTGAAGAATGCCTGTTACGTAAGCTCTCCCATGGTTCAAGAAGTACTTTCCAATATTGCCCAGATCACGCAGCATCCCATGCCAGTCGTGAAAGGGTAGATAATAGTACGGTATATATATTCGCCAGATTCAAGCCCGCCATTTCAACTTTCTACAATGGGCTAGGAAATGAAAATGTTGCTTGGTAGTTAGCTCACTAATTTCTGCTTTAAAACGAATCTGGGGTCGTTTTGGATCCGAAGATGTTCTTACACTCGTCACTCCGTAGTTAACGGCCTCTTATTCACGTCTCTTTTGCCATTATATACCCTCTAAACTTACACTCAGAACAGTTCATCTGGACGTCAACTTTAAAGTTCCAACATTCACCTGATCAAATAGCTTACTGCGATTTTTTTAAGCTTTTTTCCTCCATAAGGTGAATAAATGCAAGAGGTCTTTTGAAAGAATGCCTCCATGTCACAGTGAAGGAAAACATTTATATATCTTCTGAAACTCGTGAATATTTCATGAGGAAATCAGTACCAAGATGTAGTTTGGAAATGTGACCTTAATTAGCATAAAATTTCGACAACTTTATGTTCGTTTTTCACGTTAAATATAAATACTTTCAGACATTCCTACCCCTGGAGGTGAAAATTGGCGAGACTTCAAGGCAGTAGGACGCACATATCCGGGGGGTCCGGAGATATGCTCCCTGCAAAATTTTTAAAACTTTAAGCCCTCTGAAATCTCCTTTCCTGTATTTTCCAACAACTGGGTATAGAGTGGGCTATTTTGTAGTGCAAATTTCGTAGACCGAAACATGGTGTTGGTGAACGTGGGTGAGATGATTTACTTATGTTGACCCATTTATCTTCCCACATGTCGCTAAAAACAGGTTTGCAAATTTGCCTCCAGGTTCGCGAAATTTTTGAAAAATCGGGAGAATTTGATCAAAATAGGGATATCGGAAGATCAGATGAAAATTTGGGAGAGTCCCAATCGGAAGAGTTGGAATATTTGTACTTTTGAGAAGCTATGTTATTCACTCGACCGGGGTGCATTTGATTCGACTTGGAAGCACGTCGAAATTGGTAAAAAATCCAAAGAAACTTGGTAATGGTATCACATTGCTCGACATTCGAAAACTAAAAACACTCGCCTAGAGGCTCATGATTTTTAAGGCTTTTCTGAAGTCTTGCGATATCGCGCATGTTTAGATCACAGTATTGAAGCACAGAAATCTATTTAGTATTACTTAACTCCAGTTATTGCAGACGCGGATCCAGCTGAAGTTGTGACTGTTGCGTAGGAAAGGTTTCCGGGACTACACCCCTCTTGTTGAAGAAAACGCCTATTTCTTCTTAGACATCTGGAACATTTAGTTCACTGTCAGTATATATATATGGAATTGCCTATGTGTAGATAAGCATTGACTAATGCTACTCTCTAAAATTATATCCTCCATGTTCCGATTTTGTAATACTAACTAAACCTGCCCACTAGGCGGAATTCCCACCATCATGTATACATAAACCATTAGCAATCTCCTGGCAACGGTCTCGTTATCTACGTTAGTAGAGCGATTGTTTACTTTTCCAAATTGACGAGTTGGATTTTATAGTCGGAGGTCCATCTTTTTTGATAGTTTTTTGGAAACCATCCAAGGCTGAGCGCGCTGTCACAGAATAAGAAACTGAGCAGAAAGTCACTCGGGGGCAGCGGGTCCTCATTTTTCTAGTGCGCATGTCTGCTTCCGCCATGTTGGCAGCCAGTAAAGTTTCGGCCTGTAAACAAGGAACACAATGGCGAAAACCGGACTTGGATCACAAAAAACGCATTATTTAGAAAAGTATTCGGACGATTTTTTTTATTTCTTCGATATACTCCCAAGGAAATGTAGGAGATTAATATTTTTATGATTATAAGGAGAATAAAGAAATTTTGCGAGAGAAATTAGCTATGCTATTTATGAGCGGGCATTTTTTCGATTGATATCTTAGTTCCGTACCCTTCAAACCTTTTACGGAATCAGCCCGTTGTCCGTTTGTTTTCCGACTAACTTCTTATGTTTAGTTCTTAATTAAAGTTATATTTCCACATATTAAATTTAACTTCTTGATCCTGTGATAATGGTTTTAAACTCCATTGGTTTTGTTTCTAAATGGAAGACAGATAATTGACAGATATATTTTAGACGTTTCGTACGTTTTCTCTCACCTGGACCTGAAATCTTAAAAAATTTCAAAAAGAGCACTTGACTGTTCGTAGAACTCTTAATTTTTAGCTAGTCATTTGATTTGCGTAAGTTGTTATTTTCGTAAGAACTTAAATGCCAAAGTGACCAATACTGCAATACTGGATCTTTGTACATCACGAACAGAAACATTTGGAAAGAATGTATTTTGATTTGTTTAAATTTCAATTTTCAGTGTTCGACTGACTTATTAGGTCAGGAAGCTTGCAGAATGTTCCAGTTTTAGAAAGTCGTCGAGGGAGCACATGGAATATAGTGCAAAATTCAAAATCATCACAGAGATTGAAGCTCTATTTTTAAATGTTTCATGATTACTGGAGTTGAACATAGCACCAGATAGCTGTAATGTCGCGTAATTATTTAAATTTGAAATATTTTTTAAAAACTTAGTCTTGGCACAATAATGCATGTTCCCAGTCTTAACTCAATTATCTGATTAACACATAACAGTATTCTGAATTGCTCTCGTATTCACTGATTTGTACCAAGAGAATTGCAAAATTTCTGTTTTAAATAATTGCCCAGTACTGTAAGGTGGATGTGGCTGATAGGGTTGAGTTACATTCTATGATTTAGATTTGCTGTGGTGAGATGTCTCAAATGAATTAAAAGAATGAGTAAGATGTCCTATTGACCACAAGATTTCTGTGTAGCCTGTTGCAATACTTATTTTAGGCTTTATCTGAAAAGGAAGAAAAATGCACCAAGGCAGCACAGCATCGCCTTCATCAGGATGAGGAATCACTGACATTCAAATTGAGTTTATAAATTCGCGCGCTTCCGCAGGAGGGAAGCAGTATTGAATTATACCGTATTGAGGCGTTTACACGATGCCGTATTCAAAAAAAACCAGGCTGGCGTATCGTATTCATTTTGTGGCGGATTCAAGTGGATTTTCATGCCGGTATCGTGTAAACGGAAGGCCAATCCGGCTTGATTTCATGCCGTATTCATTTCGTACAGGCATCGTCTAAACGGGGTCTTTGTTATGGACAGGTTTGACCGTTTTGTTTTGTACTAAGGTCAAGCAGTCAATAGCCTGCGAACAGACTCTCCAGGGGGAAAGGAGAGCCTGCACGGATCCTATTGCAATTTCTGCAGTAGCGTTCTAAATTAAAACGCAGCTTTCCTATTGGCTAAGCATACGAACCTTCCTCACTCTATTGGTTGGTTGAATATGCACATGTTTTGTCCATATTGACTTAGTCTGATTATTTCAAGAAACACTAGGAATAGGCTTGTGAAAAATTGTTCCTATTTGCCTATTATTCTATTCCTTGTCATTGTTTATGGTTTTCATCTTTCTGATTCAGATCACCTATTTTCTCCAAATAATTCTTGAATAATTGCATTTGAAGCAAAAAAGTTTTAAAATTGACATCGTGAGAACGGTAAGACGCGATTGGTTCATAGAGCATTTATGTGACAATGATTTATTCATCCCGGCATATTGATGGAAAAGATGTTACGTTTCTACGCCAAACGTTTTAATGATTGACAAGGGGTGGATTAAAATTGCAAAGGCAAAATTGACTGGCTAAGCATTCCAAAGTATTTGTTGCACTTGTGGTTTTTTAAAAATGCATTTATTCCCTGAGCTGAAAGGTTCCCTGCACAGAAATAAAATTCACTCTCCTCCTCACCACACAGCTCGGTTGTTGCTATTTCTGGATCATACAGGTTAAAGATCGCACCCTGAAAATCGAAAATCATCAACTTTCTCACGGTGAATGTGTAACTAAAATGGGCAAAACACTCGGCCTTAGCGTAAACTTCGGCAAGCTCTTCCGATGGGGGATTTATGTAGTCGCCGTTGTTGTTCACGTATTTACGAAATATTCCTTCCACAAACGTTCCTATGGTCATCGGCTTTGACTGGAAGGGAGAAAAATACGCTTTGCTTAACGTGAATGATTCCCCGAATTCTGCAGGAATTTCTGATGTGAAGCATTTAGCCAAACGGCTGGTCACATGCATTTGGACTTGCTTCCATGTGTGATCTTCGACTGAAAGATGTAATAATTCGGTAATTGTTTTCTCGGACAACTCTTGGTATTTCTTCAACACCGAAACATGTGGATATTCGGTACCACAAACTGAAGCTTGACATACCTCTCTTAGACCTCCGCCTCCGAATTTAGCCTCTTGGACCGCCAGTTAGTGATGCATCCTTTTCCAATGTTCTCCGGGACAACAGAACGCTCAAGTTCAAATGTTGCTGTGTTCGTTCTTGGAAGCCTGAGAAGTTTACCTGCCTGGAGAAGGTCTCCAAATGAAGCTGACGGAGGAAAAGCCGAAGGGACTTGAGCGTGGTCAGAGTGGATAGACTTTGCCACTTTTCCAACGTGAGGCGATTTGTTAATTATACAAGGACTTGATCTTTGTAGTTTTTTCGTTGGGATGGATTTAGCGAATGACTTAGACCGTTTTGCCACTTATTTGCTCCATTGTAGTGCACGAGGGGCTACGATCCAATGCCAGAATGTCACAAGAACCTTGCGAAGCTTTATAAAACTGTTCACATACGTCTTTAATATTTTTTATCATAAATTCCTCATACTCTAATTCACCAAATGGGACAACATCTCGGGTGTCCTAGGGCTCAGACTTTTTAAACGTCCAGACGCCGTACTTGACATTCTCTGGACAAGAATATGTTTAGGAACGTTCACAGAGGATTTTTTTAATCCTCCCGTGGCCATTCGCACACGTTTCATTCTCGCACGTTTTTTCAAACTTATTCCAAGTTTCTTTTGTTCGCATTTTTCATTGCCACTAAACACCGTCGTTTTACACTGACTATTGTCGACATAGTGACGTTACGATCAAACACTTGTTCAAGAATTTGCTCAACTGCTAAAGAATTGTCCATTACCGACCTCAATGAGCTTCCGCTGAAAACAGCGGGCGCAAAAATTAAGAACTATAATGGATCCCATCTTGAGCCTATATCTTTATTTGACCTTTTGCATTGGAATAAAACTATAACTTCAACGCATTAATGCTATTCTACTGCACTTGCTACTGCACCAGTGCAACCATAATTCTTCCAATTAGATCGACATATTGCAGAGAGAGAGGGGAATGAAAGTTCAAACATCAAAGAGAATGTCATTGTGTATGTTTCCAATTATTTGTTTCACAGTTGCATGAAAATCCACAGCTCTTCATCATACATGGGACGAATTGTATGAACCAAACTAGACAATAACAGGAAGTTATTGGGCTATTTCAAGTTATATTGGCAAGGAACATATTTTGGAGAACTTGATGTCTGAGAAATACTTAAGATACATCCTCCAATGGGAAGACACCTTTATTCTGGACTTTTCAATCCGGAGGTAATGTTCTGAAGTTATCAAAGCAAGTACACAAACATTGAAAAGCTTACTTAGAATTCTCTTCGGAGCGTCTGCACATATGTTTGTCTTTTTTCCCAATACGAGTTTATTATAGTCTAAAGTTTGCCATTTATGAGTAACTCTGCTGATGTTAGGCTATTTTTGTTTCAACGAAAATGACCAAAGCAGATTACACACAGACTTAAATGAAGCTTAAAGATCCGAAAAAAGAAAATAGATTCATATGCCAATTCAATTCAAATTGCTCGGTTTCAGCGAAACAAAAAGTATAAATCCAAATGGAGGAAACAGTCAGAACTAACTCAAAATTTTCATAATTATCCCATTTAAAAAAGCGAAAGTCAAATAGATCGCCCAAACGGAATTTTAACTCATATCTTCAGGTATTATAATATACAGTAGTATCGTCCAACTTGAGCGCACAAGATCTACAACAGCTCAACTGATAAAGCGCTTGAAGCATTCAACCGAATGTCTTCACGACATACGTGGTTCTCTTCATCATACGTATCATGTCCAGTCCAAAATAACATTCAAGAACACAAGCAACTGGCATAGTAAAAGAGTAAGACTCCAATTTCATAAAGGACAATGACTGTGTTGTCCGTAGAAAGTTCAAATTATGAAAACGTCCGTTTCGCTCCGCTAAATTAGCCTCAAAACCAAAAGTACTTGTTCATTAACCCTTCTTTTAGGCGCACCAGCCATAAAATGAAAATCGGTCACCAAAGTTTTGAGATATATCCATTTTAACGATCCAACTCGACTTTCCGTAGTGTAGTTTGTTGTTGATCTGGCAGGAGTTTACTAGCTCCCAACATGGCGGCGGATATGCGCGAGGCAACCTGCGTGAGGACAAAAACTTCAGAGATTTCGACGTAAGTGACCCTTCTGCTCAGTTTCTTATTCTGTGGTGATATATGAAGCAGCTTCTTCTGTCTTCTAAACTCACTAACCTGATAAATTAATGATACTGAACTTATTGCTTGAGTCTCGCAAGCGCAACATTTTGAGCGTTTCATCGGTTGTCTGAGCGTTATAACTGGTTCGACTGGAAAGATTTTCTGAAGATTTGAGCTTGATGAACGTTCGTATATCGTTTACAAAAACTCCATGCAAGGTCGCACATAACATGTCATTAGTGCAGAACATCACATATAAAGTCGACTCAATTATTGTTCGATTGATTTTGCCACTTCAGGTCTTCCAATTATTATCATATCGTGTTCTCCGCATAGGCAGCATAATACGTCGAACCTGCACTTTAGTTCACGATCTAAGTCGTAGCTCAATGGTTAGAGCGTCTTATCGTTCATGAGAAAGATACTGGTTCAATTCCCGTCTGGGGTTCAGAAATCGCTTTTCTGTTCACATGTTGTTTGCATGATATGGTTCGTCAGTTGCTTTACTACATGTTAAGAGTTTTGAACGTTCGCTCGCCGTCATAGCTTTCGGTATATCAAAGGATAGATTGCCTCACCGGCCGTCAGCAGGTGACAGGTTCGATCCTTCTCTGAGATCTGAAAAGCGGTTTCAGAGTATCTGAGTTTGACGAGAGTTCGCTTATGAATCTCGTCTGTCATATTTACAGTCTTACAGATAAGTATTAGATTGACGTCGAACATCTATAAAGTCGATTCAGAAAATGTCCATTGATAGAACTAGAACACATTTTTTAACCTCGGTAGGCCAGCGGTTTGAGTCTCTCCCTAACTATCAGAAGATTACGAGTTCGATCCCATTCTGGATTTCATAATCATTCCTGGGAGTTTGAGCTTGACGAACGTTCACATATTATTTGTGATAAAATTAAAGCTTGTACATAAAAACCGTTAATGCTTGATGTTCATGAAGTTCATAAATCCCAATGTTAACATCCGCGTGGAAGAGTTTAGAAACAGCCAAAATCACTTGTTAAATCTGGAGAAAATATTGTCAAAGTGACTTACAATCGGTAGATGGGTCTATAATCAAAGTATCGGCCATGATACGATGATACAAGCATGGTGGGAACCCGATAGTATCTCTTTAATTTTCTTAGGACTCTCTCTCTTAGGACGAATCTCTTAGGACTTGCATTAAAAAAGTCGAAAACGATTCTTTACCTGCCCTGTCATATTTTGCACCACTTGAGTATTGGAAGCAGGTTCGACTGAGAAGTTCAACATATGAGATCCATAATGAACGTATGAGGCCTTGGGGTGCTTCTCTTGGACTTTTGCAGCAGCTTTCGAGCATCCACCAGCCATATTGCCGGCCCAGTCGTGTCCCTGGACATGGGCAGTGACTCATGTCCAGAGATAACTTTTCTATCCTCAGCAAAATTGCTTTCGAAATACTCCCTTCGGACATAACTTCGTCGTATGGAATAAACCCCATGAAGGCTCCACCGATCTCTGGACTGGCATTAACATATCGAATAACGAATGGCATCTGTTCCACATTGCTAACATCTGCTGCTTTGCCAGCTAACATGGTAACACGTTTTCTTAATTTCTGATACTAATTTAGTTGTTATAGTTTCTCCACAAATAGTGCGGATTTCAGTTTGGGTTGTTTTGGATCTATAGGTGGCTGATTTATGAGCTTTTGCCATGTGCTCTTTAAAGTCAGAATTTCTCCCAAAACATGCAAAAATTTCAGGATTTCCTGCATATTACCTGGGTTGTTTTTATCTTCATCATAATGTTTTTCATCATCCCCGAGCCCTCTCAAAGCTATGTTCTGACGACCGCAGAGAACGATGGCTCCAACTATAGATACCAACTTCTCTCGGTTTCTCTGCACTTGCTCATCGACCATTTTATTGAATTTTTCATCTATCGACTTGCCTTTTTGTTACATGCATTGTCGGAAGTGAGAAGCCATTGAAGTAGCCGTGCTGTGTAGTTGTGATTTCTCGGAGTGGAGACAAAACTTTCTAGGCGCAGTCTTTGAATGATGATTGGTGACATGCAAAGACGGTCTAATTTTGAGCCATTATTAGTGGTTTCTTCACCGGCGAACAGGACGCAGTTTAGGCACAATGCTGAATCTAGACTCTTTGGATATACTAAACTAGGAAAATTCGGACATGTATTTCAATTCTTTCATTCATTATCGTTGATACTATATTAACTGTAATTGTCAAAATGAAATAAACTACTTGCCGTTTACGACTGAATTTCTGTTGCTCGCTCTAGGACGCACTGAAATAAGGCTATTTTTTTCGGTGAAACTGTACCCGACAAAGACATTACAGTCAATTTTACTCTGTAAAACAAAGCAAAGGTCGCAGGTTACAGTTCCGGAAAACAACCAATCGCCACCAATTATCATAAATATCCACAAGAATAGTAAAAATATCCAGACAGAAAAACACTAAACAAAGTCGTCTTTAGTGTGAAATCGGTGCACAATTTAATTTTGCTCTTCAGTGGGAGACCTCCTGAAAATCTACAAGGTAAAGGCTTGAAAACTATCAGTTTAACTGTGTACTGGGCACCGTTACCAATTTGGCAACTAATAATTTTACTCTGGCTTTCACCGAAATATACGCCTACAAACCTGCCAGGTAAAGGGTTAAGCAGTGCAATTGCCACTGTCAAGGTTCAAAATTTCGTATTTGTTCATTTTTAAGATGAGTTGATTGTTGGCTTTACATTATCACTCCGAACTAAAACTAAACTTAAACTAAAACTGAACTAAACTTAAATCTTTGGTCAAAACATTTTCTATAAAGCTTGAGAGTCTTTAGTCTTTATGTTCCACAAAAATACGACACCAGTGTACAGAACCTTGCAAGCCAGCAAATATTCGAATGCTATAATGTCAGGAAAAATATATCCAATAAAGCAAATATCCAAGGATACCCACCATATTTTGTACAAATCCAGAGATTTTCACGTACGTTCTTTTCTCAGCAATGTCGGGCACTGTTTTTTTTTGTCGGAACGATGTCACTGCTATCTCGATAAAAGTATTAATATTATAAAGCAGCATCAAGGCTATGGGTAGCTAAAATAAGTACAGCTTAGTGCATTTGGTTGCCAATCAACAGTTTATACCATAGTCCATGGTGACCTGCATTATCCAGGATGACATTGGTGGCTACAAAAACCGCTGAACAACATTAAACCACCGCTGAGCTCTTTATAAATGTCTGCCGTCCTTTCTTAGTCTTTGATACGGCGAAGAGATGTGCGAAGGTATAACAGGAGTAGTAAGATATAATAGACATGATAAGGAAGAAAACGAGGATAAGATAATGCTGCAGATGTAGCTAATACTCTAGAATAACGACAAAAGTGCACAGCATAACGTGCCAATCAACGAAACGTATTGTGATATGAGCAGGTAGAAGTTCAAGTTCATCAATTTTTTTCCAGGAACGGTCCTCAGCTCTCTGAAAATTGCCAGAAATCAGGGGAAACAAAAGGCAGATGATGGTAATAGAGAATAAATGTAAGAATTCACTGGGAGTAACTGCTGGTCCGAGGTTTATCTTGTTTCTCTGAATGCTTATAAGTCCGTCGATGTGAGAGGTAGATAACGAATATTACAATTCTACAGAAAAGGTTGTTTTGACTGAGACATTTGGCTTCCTGGTTGTCTTTTACGGTGCTGTCATTTGCGGCTGGCGTCAAGACCGTTTACCTGCTGGTTATGGCCCAAAATCAAACGTCCTATTCGTGACGTTGTAGTAAAGCGACAAATTCGACAAAATAACGCCTTCACTACACCGAAGTGGCACATACGAACCTTCAGTAAAATGGGAAAGAACTGTAGTTTACAATTATTATTATGATTAAAAGTGCTATGTTGCCTCCACTTCCCCAAGGATAGTACAATCTGTTAAAAAGTATTTTTCTGTCTCGTTTCCGAATGTTTTCTTATTGAGCTGATATATATTCTTCATGTTTGAGTATCCTGCCCTGAAAGCAAGCGAATGGTTTGAAATCTTATTTAGTTACTGGAAAGCGATATTTCCTAAAGTGTAATGTTTAATTTTTAGTAAAGTTTAAAAGTTTTAAGAAATCCTTGGGTGTGGTATTCGACAAGTATTGTTCGGAATTTATTGATTAGCTAATATCAGACCTTATTTAAACACTTATTCACCGAGAGCGAGATCCATACTGTATTTTCGTGAGGTATTCGTACAGAAATGATTTATTATTATATGGCATTTATATATTATATTTATTATATGGTTTTCAACTAATTTTTTCTCTCGTATTTTACAGTGTTTTGATCTTTAGATGTCGCTGTCTATGAAAAGTTCATATGCCTTCGTTTTATACAAGTAATTTTGAAAAAAAAACATCACAAATGCTACATTACTTTTTATTCTTTAGATATCTTCAATGTGGATACCTATTTCTCCTTAATTTCTATTTGAAAAATCAATTCAGAAAATTTCACGCCTCGCATTACTGGTCTGATAAAAAGCGTATCGGACCGGGCGGTAAATTATAATAAAATCTGTGACAATTCACCGGCCAGTCAGCTTGCTTAATTTTGGATACAGACGACAAAACGAGCTCACTCACATAATAAAAGTGTTAATATTAATCGAAATGCACCAACGTCATAGACAATCTTGGTGTGTTTTTGTAGAATTTATGGCTCATATTTGGGTTGACATATGGTAAAAATTCTCGATAAAAGGCGTTTTGAAATGACTTTCATTAGGGTAGAAAGTTCTGCAAAAGTGGAAAGGGAAATTGGCGTGAATCATCAGTATGAAATACGATAGCACCAGGCCAAGTTGAAAAGGCGCCTTGGACCAGAAGTAGAAAATACTAACCAATAAGAGCGTGGGAACGGCGTAAGTTTGTGTGAAAATTGTTTACATAACCGTTCAGAATACACGGTGTTTGATTTTTGTCACGTATAGGTTATATGGGAAGGATTTCGTAAATGAGCACGCGCGAACCAGATACAAATACAGGCGAGCCTGACATTCACTTTTCACTTGACTGTGAAGATGACTGCCGCTGAGGCCGTCGAAAAGTCAGTCACTTCCACCAGCAATCTTTCTGAAGACTACACTAACCTAAACGATAAACTGTCGCAAACATCTAATGACTCCCAGGTTCAAACGATTTACTTATAAAAACTTTTGTGACCTATAGCGTGTTTCTCGTTGAAATTACCTTAAGCGTTGTACATAAATCTTTATCTTGATATGACGTTCGAAACCCGAGAATTATCAGAAATTCGTCGCGACAATTTATCTAGCAGAGAAATGACGTAACCTTTCCTGGATAATTGTAGATTTTCATTATTATTGTAGACTGATGTTACACCAGGATTCCTAATTTTAAATACAATCGAAAAATCTTAACAAGTAAAAAGAGAAACGTGCGAGAGAAACAAAATTGACCTGACGGCCAAGTATCGAAATCGGGATGTCCATAAGATTTTGTCTTAAAATAATAGCTAGATTTTCTCAAAACCTCTACCAATCCACTTGTACAGTTCTAGTACTCTTCATGAGAAATATTATCATGTCAATTATTATATTTAATACCAGCGCAGTATCATCTTGCATGGTGCTGACTCGAACAAATTAAGTATTCAATTCTTCCGCCATTGTCAACGATGAATCTAGGTTTGGCGTCCAAATCGTATTTGAACTGTGGTATGACAAACGTCTTCATCCTTAAATTCCATCTGGTAGTTTCATGTTCTATGGTAACTGGCGCAATGTTTATCACAGTAGAAAAGTTGGATCTTATTCACAACCAGAGGATAGTCTTCCACAGGATATGGAAAGTATCTGGATGATGGAATTTTCTTTTTGTCTTATCGGATGGCCAAGTGGGCGGACACACTAGGATCATCCATACAACAGTAGGTCGATGTAGTGGACAATCGCCACCGTATTTTAACCTTAATTTCCCGTACTTCCAGGAAGAACAGTATCAAGTTTTTCGTTTATCTGTAGTCACCGTTTTGCCACTTCTCGTACTCTGGGTAGCTGATGAAGAAAATTTCGTAGCAGGTATTCTCGCAGTAACAGTTGAAGTCAAATGGTTGTAGTCAAACATTGTTAAGTTTCTTGTACGTTGGGTGTTTTGAAGCACAGCATCAGGTCAACGATCGTTCACTGTTTCCAAAATTTTGCAAAGGTGGGCTTCTTTCCCGTTTTTCCAGCGGGAGACTCTCGATAGGCCTTGCACTCTTGAAAATCAACAGGTTTTGCGAGGACAGCCTTTTCGTAGCCAGGGAAATCCATTATGAAGTTTTGTACGAAGTCTTGAGTCATGGTAAATATATTTATATTTCGAGGAAATTGCTTGAGGTAGATTGTGTGTTAGTCAATGTGTGATTCGTTCGTAGTGTATTGCTTTGACGCCAACGTCATTAACGAAAGAATTCTCGAGTAAATTGTTGTCTTTATAGATTAATAGAGTAATGTAAACTTGCTATCTCTTTACAGGCCATTTTAGTGGGGGAAAATGTTTCATATAGGAGCGCTAATTTTTTTAATTTGATTGAACAGGATTTCGGGAGGTGCCCCTTGACGAGTAACATCGGGTGACGTTAGAAGTAAACAGTAATAAGTTGCCAAGTGATATTAGAGCCCGGCAAAAAGCTAAAAATGGTGGAAGGAATGAAAAAATACTTTAAAAAAAGTGACATGTCATATAAATCTAATGTTTATTTGTAATAAGGTATTTAGAGGAAGTGATTCCATTGATATCCCACCAAAATTTCAGGAACTTGAATAAAATGCATTGATTTTGTGAATAAAGATATCATAAAAGATGACACTTTGTTGTACTGTTAGTTAACCAAGCTAACCATTAGGCTTCCGGCCCTATTGAGCGAGTGCATGTCGTGAAACGTCACCAACACAAGAAATTCTTTGCAGATACCCATGAACATTACCATCTAAAACCTGACATCAAAACATTCCCCTTTGGTATCATAAATTAGATTTGGTCCAGGGATTTGTTGAATTTTTATGAAGCCCTTATTTATCCCTTACATACACAATGTAGAGTTTATTCATTATATAAAGAATGCTGATGAGAAGTGTTTTATCAAATGTGAAGTCCATACACGCGACTTATTATCTGTGACCTGATTGCCTAAAATGATCACAAATTATTAATGAGGTATTAAAGTGTAAATTATTGACACTATGAGAGATGCTGTACTTCTCTCTTGTCATACTTTAATGTCGTTTGAGAAGGTTAGGGTTTTCTGCTGCTCTTGCAAGGAGAGTATTATTTCCATAACTGCCTGCCAAGTTAGTTTGAAAAGTGGCTATCAGGGAGTTTTTGCGTACGGTCTGGCCACGATCTTATAGTAACGCATTATTGCGGACTTTTTGGGAACATTCGCTGATAACATTTTCTGTTCTTTGGTTCTTAAATGAAAGTCTTGAAATCTTTACTAGAGACTTTGGTTTAGACACACTAAGTCCACGTTATGGCGGTAGCAAAGCTAAGCATAGCAAATGGTCATCCTATGTAAATTAGAAAATTTTCGTGCATAGAAACTGGCCGTTTAATGCAAATTTAAAACTATCTAAGGTATTCGTACGTGAGAAGCAAACAGTTTGCTTTATGTACGAATAATGTAAATTATCATTCACTTTATAGTATTCTCAAATCTGATTGGTTAATTTACCTGCAAATAACTGCGTGCAAATATCGAT
>JBAHVQ010018588.1:0-31379 GCA_036872915.1 Nanipora kamurai | reverse complement strand
ATGGCAATTTAATAAACAGCTCAATGGCATAGTTATATTGTGAGTTTGGATTTCATTTTCATTACATGTACCCCCCCAACTTCTACACGGATTTAGACTTTTCGCGAGAACGGTCTCGAAAGCAATTGGGGGGGCGGTCGCCCCCCTCGCCCCCCCTTAACTACGCCACTGTTGCCAAACATGTAAATATGTATGTAGATTTATAATTATTTAAAGATCGTAACAATTCTATGAGTATACTTAGCCTTTGGTATTGTTTTTACGTTTCCATCCATCATTTGGCGCCATTCAGTTTACACCATTCATTCTCAATTGCATACCTCCTCCTCATCACCCTTTGGTAAAAAGTTCACCCTAATCACCACCCTAATCAATATAGTTGTGATGTGGATTTCAAATAACTGCTTGTTGGCCTACAGTTGATTAACTTCTTGCAGTGCCTTGGCCAAAGTTAGATCAGAACTTCTGTATTGGTGGGCTATGAACCACATGAACTTTTTGTACAAATACTTGACAGAATTCAGGCAAGGTTTTGGATGACCCACTGTGAGGGGTATTTTTAGGATTACTAGTTGAAAGTAAATTGAAAGGTGGATGTAAATATCTTTTTCATTTTCTTTTTTTATTTTGGGTAGCTTATTCATTTCCTGATTACTTTAATATATGATATTTAAAAACCACGTAGGACTGCTTTATCAGATATAAAACATGAGGTGACAGCTGAGGGTTTAAATCCGATAAAGCATGATCTACAAGTTTTTTAAATGACTTCTAAAACGAACCCCTCAACACGCCAATCTGCGAAGAAAGTTTGAAAATTAATGTTTTCTAAGCCGAGAAAATTCGACAAGAAATCGAGCGTATCTTTATCACATATAAAGATACAACACGGTTATGATTTTTCTTTGTGTTTCCCTCGTGAATTAATAATGAGTTTTAGAAAGCACTTTATTATAACTTGACCATTTAGGGCAAGGGTGCACTTCCGTGTTTTACTTGGGCTAACACCAGACAATTTTACTAGTCAAAGGGAAGAGCCCTGGTTGTCTAAGGGTTAATCTTAATTAAATGGTTGGTGGAATGAGACCAGTCAACCGCAGATCATGTAAGGAGAAATAGGACAACTTCTTGCAGTCACACCTAGAGCAAGTGTGAGTAGTTTCTAAAGGTACATTCCATCGATCCAATTCCAGAGTAAGAATATATTCTGGAATATTCCAGAATAGCTATTCTGAATACTCTGGAATTATAACAGTGGTTCAATTGAATGGATATTCTGCTTTATTTCAATTAATCTTATTCCATAAGGAATAAGGTCAATTGAATGCACCCTAAGGCTCCCTTCTACTATAGGGTTAAAGAATTTGGTCTTTAGGTGTTTAATTTGTGGATGTTTGTGTAGCCTAAGAGGTGGTAGACTTATCAACAATGCAGTTGACATTGGTGAACATGCAACCATCAATTTCAAGACATCCAATATTTATGGCTCTTAAAAAGGCAAAGATGCCATGCACAAGTTCTTTTGTGCATCAGTGCCTTTTTAAGAGCCATAAATATTTTAAATAGGGTGGAAACAGCTTACTCAAATCTGTCAGTTTTATATTCATTTTCTGCAGAAAATACTGTAGTATTTTAAATATTTGAAATGTGCTAATTAACCACTTTAAACATGAAATTTAGCTTTCATAAGTTTTGAAAACAGGTTAATTATACACATTCTGAATGATAAATATTTGCCATTGTTAATGAGCTTTATTTTTGCTGTTAAAACTGCTCTCAAAATGCTTGAAATAGCATTTCAAAGATCCTAGAAATTTAAAATTTTCTGCGGCAGCATGCCTCCAGACCCCCCTAGAGGTTTCTTGCACCTTTGGCGCTCAGACGCTACTCACAGAATGTGCTAAATCCGTCCCTGTAGCCTAAGTAGTAGCTAAAAAGTAGCAGTATGCCTACCAGATTTTTCCTACTTTCAATTACTTTCAAGAGAAATAAAACGTGAAAAATTAGTTCACGAATTGATCCTTGATGAATTCCGCGACCAAAAATCTAGCCAATTAACTTGTCCTTGCAATGAAAATTTAGTTTGTTTTATTTGAAATAACTCTTGCAAATTTAACGCAACATCTTTTAAATTATTTTCATACCTCAATTCGTTTTTGAGATATCGAGCAAATATACCGGTCTACTAATACGTCTACGTATGGGAATGGAAATAGGAAAGTACAGCCATCCGCAAACGCCTGCTGCATGTCCAAGTGATAGAGCCATCCATCGAATGTGCTGACCTGAATCGTCAGTAGTTTTCAACTACTTATAAAATTTATATCATTAGGAAGAGGTTAAATTCCTTGCCATGTATGTAAATTTGAAAAAACTCTCTTATAGAAGTCGAGATATTTTAAAAGACGTTCTAAAACATGGTTGGAAATAACCAATTTTAAGGCCAATTATCGTTGCGCACGCCGCTAAAACAGCAACTTTAACGTTCATCTGAATCGTCTGAGGGTCGATCTTATAACCCACTTATAGAATGTATAAATTCTACGGTTAAATTCTATGCAAAATTATTTTGCCTTGGACGAAGGAGAACGCTATCATAATAGGGTCGCATACTATGGCGTTGTATTCGAGATTGTTTTGAGGCTGTTTTAGCTCTTAAACCTGAAGTTTCCAAAAGACCGCCGCACTTAGCCTTTCCACAGCTGGAAACCAATCGTGTAGTTGTGATCTGAATCAAAGAATCCATGGTTGTGATTCCAAACCATATCGGATTGCCTTTAAGTTTTGGTTGTAAATTTGTTCATGGTACTTCGGACATTGAATATGTCGTTTGTGCTATATATGCACAATAAAATACTATATATTCATACGTGACAAATAATAGCTCGCCATAGAGGAATACACATTTTTACTTCTTGCATTTTTAATGCATTGTCGCTTTCATAGATGTTCGCAAATCACCCCCCACCTACAACACGAACGCACTTACATGAACCTTGATTACTCCTAGTTAGAGAACAAAATTAACGAGTATGGGAGTATTGTTGTAGTAGTCGACTAGATCTCAAATTATAGCGCTGGGTTGTCTGGTGAACTTAGGTTCGTGGTAACTTCACAACAGGGAGTATTTTGAATTGTCGGCCAAATCCGCCCGCCAAGTTTACAGCAGTGACTTTTCTCTTCCAGCACATTCGGTGGAGTGGTCTTTCGGCTTGGACTCGGAGCAGGTCTTTGTGGATGGTTGTCCATCCATGACTGATCTCCAAACTATCCTATCTCCAAACGTATTGCGAATGGACTATGGGGTTTATTTTTTCACGGATTTAAAAAAGTTTTGTCAAGATCAGACCAAAAATGCTGATATGACATGTTAGGGCCACCGTACCTAACGGCCATCGTTACGGCACCACGAAATGGGACAGCAAAAAGTTGAACCCAGCTCAACCTCTTGTAAGATTACGGCAATCGTTACGATGCTTGGAAATAAGACCGCAAAAAGTTGAACCTACCCCACCCTCTTGTAGTGTTGCCATAACAACACGGTAATCGTTACGGCGCTTGTGGTATGTATAGGTGATAGTATGGTCTCGAATGCAATTTGGAAAAAACACACACGAGTGAATTTTTCAAATACTCTCAAAATAGCACGAGTCCGAAGGACAAGTGCTATTTGAGGTCTTTGAAAAACTCACGAGGGTATGTTTTCCAAATTACACGCCAGAAACCATGCGATTACCAATAAATAATATACATGAAAAAATTAAGCAAGGGAGGCGAGTAACGAAAATCGCTCGCCAAAGGAAATCTACAGAAAAATCGCAATAATTTTTTTCAAATGGAAATCTACTTGAAACGCGGCCATTTTTACCGTAATTCTATTTCATTTTTACGCAGCTGAGAGATATATTTGAGTGGCTCTTTTTAATTTTTATGGTTTTTGATTGGGTGACTGTTTCAAGAAATTTGCATTGTATTTCCTTAAAACTGTACTACCTTAAGCCGATCAGAATCAAGAAAACTTTTCATGTATATTATTGTGGAAACCAGGCTTTACTACGGCTCTCTGTAAATTCCATACAGTTCACCTGCTCATATGGTTCCCATTACTTACATATCTTGGCTACCGGTTAGGAAGCACGTATGTTAAACCAACACGTAAGCTGTCCTTCTGCATCTCGGAAGTTCAGTGGTTAGAATGTTTCACCGAGCATCACAAGATTGCGGAGTTCGATTCCTGTTTGTGGCTAAGAATACGATTAACTGAGTAAATGAGCTTGACGAAAGTCCATTTATCGTCGGCAAAAACACTAACCTCCTATATGCACCATTGCGCTTAACATTTATGTTGATGAAGCTAAACATTACATGTACAGCTGATACTGATTTTTAAGTGACAGATTAGAACGACGCGGATCACAGAGAAACTTACGACGCTAAGTCCCTTGAATACTAGTTTTTAAACAATTATTTAATACAAGGTTTTAAAAGTTCTAAATATTCCTTCTACTCCCAAGTGTATCGTACAATTAAGGGACTATTCAACCAGTAAGCTTTTGGATATTTTAGAAAGTTAAAAGGTTGTAAAGCATCCAAACCAAATTCAAAATGTATATTTTCGCAGTTTGATAGGTTTGCTTGCAAATGACTATTAATGCTACACCTTACCACAGGTGTGTAATATTTAACAATAAAATACAAAGTTGAAGGTAGATGTAAAATACTGATGTTAATTGGATGTACATAACTTTAGACGTTGCTAGTAGACAGTGTACAAGGAGTTAACAGTTGTAGATTGTGCAGTACGCTGGTAGAATATGGGCTTACATAAGTAATTTACATTCGGTTACAGTGTACCGGAAAAAGTCCCTGTGTTCGATGCAGGAAAACTTCTTTCTTATTAAAATAACACCTTCATATTCAGAGAGTGTGTGGTCTTTCACACGGCGTATTGTTACGTATTTACAATAATAAATTACTAAATAATAAATAACAAATTGAATTCTCTATAAGATGTTGTGTATATGTACAAAGGCAAAGAGTTAAAAAGGATCGGAAAGGTTAAAAACAAAAAATGAACATCCAAGTGATCTAACCACAACCAAAAGGCCTGGGAACAGCAGCGAAATAGAAATCCAGTTTCCCATCTTCAATCAATTGTAACGTTCAGCGTATTTAGTGAAACTGTTTGAAACTTTGTGTCAGTATTCAGTAAAGGGAATTTGTATCGCCTCTACGAATTTAAGAACAAAATTTTATATAGTTCATGCGATTATCTAATTTAAATGGATTTCTAATTGACAACTAGTCCCACAGGCAGCCCGGTCATGACTTGCGGCCTGTGAGGTAACGTACTGCCTGCAACTCGGGCGGGCGAAATCGGTAATATGGCAGTTGAAAATGTCTTGAAAAGGAGGACATCTAAAACCTGAACTTCTAAATATCTAAAATAGTTAAATATTCCTTGTACTATACAGAAGAAAACAAAATACACTTTCCGGGTTTTTATTTCATCGAGAGTTACGGTATTATGAAGTCCGAAGGAGTTTCGTGATACGCCGTCATTCCCTTACATAAAATAATACAAGGCTGGACAGACCAGATCAACCGAGTTTAACTCAGGTGCCGTTTTCTCGCCCGAATGCCAATCGGAACCAATATTTTTCACAACAAGTAAAGGCCGGTAGTCGCTCGATTCATAACGTTTTCAATGTTGCGATAACTTCCATCATTTCACTTCCAAAATCGAACAATTTTGCCAAAATTTGGTATGTCATCCGCGCCTCAAAAGCTTTAGACTACCACTAGCAAGCAATACACTTTGTTCAAAATCGCCAATCTTAGTATGGTTAAATTATTGTCAACACAGCTGGAAGAAAATTCCCGGACTTTCAAGGACTTTCCAGGCCTCGAATTTGGTTTTTTCAAATTTAAGGACAGTGGGAGCCCTGTTATCAAGACATTCTCAACTGCCATATTACCGATTTCGTCAGCCCGAGTTGAGGCAGTACGTTACCTCGCAGGCCACAAGTTATGATCGGGCTGCCAGTGCTTGTCCCAGTCCACTTTCGTCATTCCAGATCATCTGGATGATCATACCTAGATTTTTATTCTAAATTACAATTTATTCTAAATTTCAAAATGGGTTGATCCTTGCCCCTGTCGCCAGGGGCGAAAACGGATTAACTTTTGCCCACATCAGAGCATTATTGAGCGACATAGCCGACTGACCATCTTCCAAAATAAAGACTGGACCCTGAAACAAAATACCAGGAACCGTCAACCAAAAATGTTACTGAAATTACACAAGCCCAATCTATTTATTAAACATGATATTAAAATATTTTTAATATTCTAGCACCCCAAGTGCTAAAATGATTAAAAAAACATTATCCTATGTGTGCAGTAAACATATCCTTCTGAAACATACTGGAACACCTAGAGAATGCCTTGCGAAATGCAAGAATCGTTCCGAATGACACAAAAGATGATTATCGTGTCTATATAATACCTTACGAGCCTGCATACCATGTTGCCTGCATGCCTGGCATTATTACATACTTGTTTGTATCGAGGGAAACAAAATGTTGGACGACGAGGCTATAGTGAATATTTTAGTTCATACCTTTATTTTTGTTCTGGTTAGAAAAGAAGTCCTTGTGTCTGAACTGTTTGGGAGACGTGAACCAACCACCACGTCAACTCCTTCTTCCAGATCACTTTTACTTGGACCTACAAACAAGAATTTTGAGGTCTACGTTAGCATGTGGACTTACTATGCATGCTGCACTCATACATTGCACTGCCAGCATTTGCGGCTTGCATAAAAGCTATTACCGCTTTGTTCAGGCGACAAGTTATGACCGCTCGGTTCATGGAGCGTCAAGAACGTGAAAGTTTGCAAGTTGTCTCAATACCGCAACCAAAAAACCTTTTGCGTAATTTACTGCGTCTCCGCTCGGAGGCTGATAAGCATTTTTTTTCTGTTCCTTGCATTGCATTAGTTTGTAAGTCACTTCCCCCACTCAACCATTTAACTCACGAATAGATTATAGTTGCTTTAATCGGAGATCATTCACTGGTATTTCGCGCACCTCATCAGGCTTACATGTAACGGAGGTTAACTGGTTGCAGCGATGCCGATGTTACATATGTTGCTTGGCGAAGCAAGATGTCATTTCATCCCGTGTCTCATTTTAGCAACTACCTTCGAAACACTCAGAACGGGGAATTGATTAACCGAAAGTATTGTGCATGTCAAAATGACCAAAGTATTGTTCTTCATGCATGTGTCCGGGCATTACCAAGAAAAAGAAAGAAAGACCGGAAGTATCTTTATATTACGTACTTTGAAAGGATTTACGCGGTTTTCGACTATATATTTCACTTCAGTGTTTTCAAGTGAGCAAGGAGTTAGAGTATTACCTTTGAAAACTACAAGCTTATTATTGAAATCTGTGAATAGCCCATTAAGACGTCCTGATTTAAGATTTGCGATTAGAATACTTCCTCCAAAACAATATGGAAATCTCAAGTTCTTTGAAATGTTCATTGAACGTAACTCTTGAAATTTAAGCCCAATAGTTTGCAACCAGTCCCTTGCGATACAACAGACAAAGGTATGGGGCTGTGTTGACGAGATATAATATATACGTAATGGGTAGATGAGGTCCCTGGCTGGGGCCTCTTGCATTGTGCACGTACGTACGAAATAATTGGGGAGGGTTTAGTTGTTTTTCAAGAGCTTTTTACCATAGAAAACAAACATAACGCACATGTGAGATAATACTAAGTTTAGTAACTACAAACTTCAATCATTTTAGCCTTTTATTTTATAAAACTGTCAGCAGGCCTGGGGTCCCAAGATATGTGAGTCCCTGGCAGTTGCCCAGTCAATCTTCCCCTTATTTCCCCACTGCTTACAATGGCAGTTAATGAGATTCTTTGGCTAAGGATCGGCCAACATGGCCACCATGACGCCACGTACAAAGTACCTATATGAAATAAAATTTCGCAAATACACAAAAATTACACTAGCGACCTGCAAAGGCGTATTCTGGACGTAAACTAATATCACGTACTTACCAATTCGTCTCTTTAAGTCATTCCATGTTTTTTTTAATTCTTCATTGTTCTCGGGGTTTTCAGAATCATCGGTAGAGCTTAAAATAAAAAGTTCAAAGGTAAGTTTTATCATAAGAGAAGCTCAGCTTATGTGCTAAACACCTTGGTCAACGTTTCTAAATCATAAGCATCTCGCAATTCTACAATTTAATTAAGGTGATCGCCTTCTATATAACGCAATATAGAAGCTAAAACACGGTGTTAAAAATATAGTTATAAAAGTGGAGTGTTGCGTCGGCATTTGATGTTTCACTCCGACGAAGGGCGGTCGCTCGAAACGTCAGTTTCTCTACACCTAAGTTCCGGACGTCTCTCAACCTTTTTGGTTACCTTAAAACTATACTATCAGTTTGCTGCCAGACCGCGCAGAAATTTTGATCCTTGACTAATTTAATTCGTAAGCTCGTGAATTAACCAGGTTTATATTTTTGAGTTATTAAAAAAAAATGATACGGTCTATTATTCCGTTAAACATACCACATCTTTGAACATCCGATCCATGCAGTGCCGCGCTCAGGGAAGGGGCCCAAGAGGCCCGACCCCGCTTGAGTTTGCGACAAAACTGATTACGAAATCTGGACGACCAGAAAAGAGAAGTGAACTATGTGCATACACATTCCATGTCATAACCGGCTGTTAATATAGACTGTACGTGATTTAAAACCATAGACTTTGACAAAAGTTTCGAAATACTGGAACACTGGTCAGATAATAAAAAGAATTTCCTCATTTAATTTACTCGCTTAGGGGGAACTTACCCGCTGGCAATCATGACGTTTTCATACGGGTACCAACATAGTTTCCTCAAACCTTCGAAGACTCTTAGTCCCCGCATTTTTTAGAGATCATAGATCCCCAAGCGCAAGACCCTGTCTTAGGAAAAGGTTCATTACTAAAGGTTCGCCTTTTTTTGCTCTTGAACGACAGGAACCCAAACCTGTTTAAGTTGTTATTTTTTCATAAAATACTTCAACGACAATGCTAAAATATCATAAAAAATTATCATACTGATCAAATTAAAAAAAACCCAAAAACAAAAGCTCTAAAAATCGTCAAAATGACCGCAGTTTCATTCGTGAATGCGCGAGTAATATACCTCGAATTTACATGCATCAGCCACGCTTTGCTTTCCTTTTCAATTTGAATTCCAGAAACTGGAAGATCTACCTTTTCTTTATTAATCAAATACCTAAGACAGACAATAGGACAACTACAGTTAAAAAACGACCACTAGCACGTCTTGCTATTAAATCATCAGCTCAGTATTTCACTCATACACATCTATGTTTTATTAAAAAGTTTTGTATCATATTTAAAGGCACTGATGTTAACATCTGCTATGCGTTTTTACTGGTAAAAAGGTTTTGCTTTTCATGTTTGACTTCCAAAAGTTACTTAGTGTATGATTTAGAAGTAATTTACAAAATTAGTGGCCGCTCTGCAGTGGATTTTCATGATTCATCAATAATTCATGAAGAAAAATCAACAGAAATTAATATTTAATTTATTATATGTAAATCAGTAAGAGATTGAGCCTTGATTTGCAAAAGAATTTCCTTCGATTTAGTCGGTAAAACAACCACTGTCTTCAATAAAATGAGCACTTGGGGGTGCTGGTAGCACAGTGGTAGTGCCTATGTCTCTTAACTCTGTGACCTGGGTTCAATTCCGGCTCTGTGCAGTTTTCTGATGAACGTTACCTTGGTTACATGCGAGAAGAGTGTTGTCCAGTTTGGTTCCAACAAACCTCGTGCGTCGTCCAGGTACTAGGTACCGGGTACTCCAGTTTCCTACTGTAGTAACACTAGACCAATGAAGGGTGGCCCTTACTGGACCTCTCGGGAGAACAGTTTAGGTACCTGATAGGCCAGTTATCCAGAATAAATATAGACCTTTTCTTAGATGCATTCGTTTTTTAAGCATGGTAAAATATAAGTGACCGACCTGTCTCTGGCTTAAAACTATTGCCTTCGGCTCGAGTTTGTAAATCAGATACAGATCGGTTACTCATATTTTAACTATTACATAGAAGCACTTGGCTTCGCCTCATGTCTGTATATCCCGATACAGAACGGCCACGCATTTTGTAAATACTACTCTCTGAAGTCGTGAGTAATTAATTACGAATTGATGGAATGAATTCCTTGTACTTGATAAGTAAACCCTGCATGTCATTTCCGAATTTGGAGACCTTCAAATATTACTTAAAGCATTATAAATCTGAGTATCAAAAAATCAGCGCTGTAAATGAAATATCGTAGAATATAAAACACATGCAACATTAAATTCTACGAAAGATGCCAGAGGGATGGCGACAAAAAAATATGAGGTAAAAGACGATATTAGAGTTCGGAATTACTGAATATCTATCAACATTAAAATGAATAAAATAGAGTGACAATCATTGAAGAAAGGAATAGATCCTTTTAAAATTCACTGAGGTAATCGTGGTCACCATTTTCTTGTTCGAAACTTTACACTTTTGACAGACCATTTCATGATAAAAAAGATCTCGATAGTAGTGGCCCTAACTACTTACCTTGAGTGATTGAAGAGTAAAATCACTATTGGTATATATTTTCTTTGTATGGCCAACAAAGCACCAATGTAAGCGCTAACTACAAGTAATTCATGTCTTTGCCTACAAAAATATTAAAAAGAAAGTCATTTTTAACGTAATTTGAAAATGATCAGCAATATCAAACATAATTACACCCGGTGTTAATTCGCTGAAACGTTTCAGTGTTTTCTTCCCCTCTCTTCTCCTTTTCTTTCCTTCCCTACTCTCTCTTTTCCCCCACTTCTTTTATCTCTTTTCCCATTTCGCCCTTACGTTCTTTCTTAACTCCTTACCCTCCTTCTTCCATCCCATCCGCTCTCCCTCTCCCTCCGCCCCGAACTTCTTCCTTTCTCGGAAGAACTTCCTCCCAGAATTGCTTCTATCCATCCTCCCTCCCACTCTCCATCCCTTCCTGCGTTCCCTCGCCCTCATTCCCTTTCGATCCGTCCAACTTCTGTGCCTCTCAATCCTCCCTCCAACAGTCCCTTCTTCCCTAGAGTAAAATTACCTTGATAGTTTAGTGTTTTGGAGTTTTTCAGTTCTAACAGAACCCAAGAATTGAACAATAATATATATATCTTTGAGATCCCACCATTCTCTCAGCAAAATCTCTAGGCAAATGAAAAACAAAAACGTTTCTGAAAACTGCACGAAGAGATAGGAACTATAGAATGACTAGCTCAACGTCGCTTATCACAACTTTACCATTTGTGACAGGTCTAAAGTTTGAAAATTATAACTTGAAAAAAAAAAACAAAAACTGGACAAAAAACATTTGGTTTTGAAGAGTACTTTTAGAAATAATTCTATTACTCGGGAACATATCATAAGTACTAACTTTTATCGTCAATTGCAGCCAATGTTCTAAGTTTATTGTTTAAAATTATAACAACAGGAGTAAGATACGGCAAAAATATCGATACCAAAACTGCTTGAATGTATTCAACGTATTCTTGGAAGTAACTTTCTGAATGTTTGGCTGATTCAAAATACTTTCTGCCATAGTTTAGTTTAATGAATTCACCACAAAATAATATAACAAATAGTATGATACAGATAAAGTAAATAAATATATGAAAGGCATAGAGAATAGAACTAAAGGCCGGTTTTCACGTGATGTTGTGCCTCGCGATTGTCATATTGGTGCATGTGTTTAACTCACGGAAGCATCGAGAGTCGATTGGAGCGAATCATGAGCAAGTAGCTTGTTGCACATGCTGTTATTGGGTTATTGCATATACCACGATGACAATAGCAAGGCCCAAAAAATCGCCGGTGTAAACGGCCGTTAAGTACATTGTAACAAGTAGTAAGAAGTAACAAGAAGTAACATTCTTTGCAACCATCGCCGTAATCTGAAAAATGTTTCCACTAAAAAATGGGAGGTCACTGGAAACTTTTTTCGAATTTAAGAACCTGAAAAACGCAAAAAAATATCTCTCGTATAGGAAATATAGTAAAAAAAAGACATTTTTTAAACATTTTTTACCTTTTTGTTTTTGGTTTAAGGACTTTTTCTCAACAAAGGGAGATTATTGTCTCCCTTTGCCCGTTATGCCCCAGCCATAATCGTATATGCCTTACTATACTAACCTCTCACCAGGTTCATACCAATGTCCAATGCCAGTTCTGGGGTTGTTGATACAAGATAATATTTAAAAGCATCAAAATATTTTTGTTCTTCTAGCAACTCCTCAGCTTTCTGAAAACATTCGTTCATCGAAGGAATACTGGTCTGCAAAGACAGGTGAATATGCTTTACGTTATCATGTATCATGAGGTACTCTTGCATTATGTTTCATCTGGTATTATATATACTGACATATCTCACACATACTGTATATCACACCCTACCATACCATAATGCGTAGCTCATATTTCAAATTATGTCAAGTATCACATTATATCAAATCATATATCATAAACATATTATTATAAGATTATTATATGATAATAAATTCATGAAGAAAACACAAAGGAAAATCATAACCGTAACGGATCTATATATCTGATATAGATCTCCTTCAGTTTTCTCATCAAATTATTGTGGCTGAAAAAGCAGTAATTGCAAGAATTTCTTCGTCAATTTGTGTTCCGTTTTAGAAGTCATTTAAAAAACTCGTAGATCGTGCTTTATCAGTTCTAAAACACTCGGCAGTCGATAAAGCAGTCCTACTCGGTTTTTTAATATTATTTACAAATCTACAAACACTGGCCTACTTTAAAGAAAAAGACTTTGAAAAACGACTTTTCATTCTTCAAGAAAGAGACAAGAATCGTGAGATTGTTTATCGATACGCCACTCGCGAGGGTGACATACGAAAAATATGCCACTCGGCTCTCGGATGTTCTTACAAATGAATTCTACGAGAGTTTTAGTTCATAGTAAAACACCCTTGCCCTTATAATAAATATATATATCATATATTATTATGTGATACAATAAAATATTTATATATCATATCACATCACACATATCTCATATCACAAATATATAATATATCATCTCTCATATCATACACCATGCATTTACAATCAAAACATAGCATTTGGTCATGGGCATGCACTTTGAAACCCGGTAACATGCAGTCGTGGAGTACCAAATTTATAACTAAGAAGTCAGATAATAAATGAGTCAAACAAAGAACCGTTCATTACTACATTTCATAATTATAAACGCAATTTCAAGCCCTAAGTAATCGCATGTCTTTCGGATCTTTTCTTTTTTACATTTCTGTATAGTAAAATCACATTAGAACTTCAAATCCTGGAAGAAAGGAGTCCCAATACGTGCTGCTTTCTCAGGAATGTGTTCTTGATCAACGGCACTGTCTTACGCTACATTATGTTGCAATAAGGACAGACGCACAAAATACTTCTTGTCGTTCTACTTAGCAGCTTTTCACAAACAAGTAAAACGATAAAGCAAGTGTGTTGAATGCATCGACCGACTTGTTGTGGTGTTGTCATCTTATTATGCGTTACATGTTCGAAACGAAGTTATTGGACATTTCGATCCTTTTATCGAGCTAAAACGTAGCTTTGTTTCCAAAACGTATTCCTAGTGGGTTTTGTTCGAATATTCCTGGCAAACAACAAACAAAATTTCCTACTTTTCAATGCTCTAACGATAGTGAAGCCACAGCTTCGACGTCATCCACATACAATCTGTACTGCTACGAGTAAATTTTTCGCTTTCTTTGACTTAGTTAATATCAAGAGAAACCTATTTCAAAGCATTAGTTGTAAGCTCCAATCAAAATCGCGGAAGATTGAGAAGCTATTTCATAAACTCGTGGCTCGTATTTTACCAGCGGCTTGAAATACTCGAGAACAATAAAAATTACTCGGCCATCGGCCTCGTGATTTTCGTTGTTCTCTCGTATTTGTAACCACTGGTGAAACAATCGCACTCGTTTATGAAGTATTACATAATCCATGGTATAACCATACATCATACGAAATTATTTTGCAAGATATCTTTCAAAAATGCTAAATACCCTTTCGTGAACTTGTTCGATCTCGGTTACTGAACCTGAACTACGAGCAGAAAACATCCATAAATCATCTTCACAACCACACACGATCTTCAATAAATCGACTGCCAAATCCCTATTGTTTAAAAAAAACAAAGGGAAAAAACGTTGCAAGACTACAACTTTTCTGAGGAGGGAACAAATCTTGCGTGATTCTTTTTAGAAGATTTTTGAAGTTTTTTAACCGACAAGTCCGAAATATTGCATTTGTGATCAACTGGAAAAATGAAGAACACCCCTGTGCAATGGGGAAGCCACAGAACTCAAGCCATGCTTTTCAGCAAATACTGTGACGCCATAAATCTGCTTAAGTACATCCTTAATGATCATCAAAAAAATTAGATGATTACCATCGTCCAAGCTTCTCACATCTTCTTGACAGATATTTAGCAATTGTTCGTAGTAAGTCTCCGTCAGCATTTAAAATACGACCTAGTATAAAGCCATTCTCCAGTTCATTACCACGAATAAGCTTTGACATAGCATGCTAAAATGAAAACATTTCTGTATTAACCAGGCGTTTTATGCAATAAAGCCAGACCGAGCTTTAAAAGCTCGACTCAGCATCATATAGACCCATAACATTTCCTTCCTGTATTGTGAGGTACAAATTTGTAAAAAATAATTTTGGAAAAATTACTGAAAAGTCTCCAGTGACTTAACTCCTTCCTGTCCGTATAGGTCCTCAATGACCTATGAGACTTTAGTATTTTACTCAGGCTAATGCCAGACGATCTTACTCTTTAAGGGGAAAGTCCTCGAAAAGGAAAGAGTTAAGCTCGGTTTTCACGAGCAACACAAGCATAAATGGAAACATAAGCCCAAGCACATGCAAGAGTGTTTATTTTACCGTGAAAGCAGCCTAAATGCAAGTATGAGTACAAGAACAAGCGCAAGCAAAAAGGTCAAACTGCTTCCTTTCCCTTGTGCTTGTGCTAATGCTTGCGTTACTCGTAAAAACCAGGCTTTAGAAAATACCCTCATTCGGCTAGTTCTGAATTCCAGTTGGTTACCATGTATTCAACATCGTTTTTCAGTGAAGTGAATAACACATAAACAAATTTGGCAAGGATTAACCGAGTAAGCATAAGTAAGCATAAGAATTAACCGAGTAAGCTTAATTAGTTCAGTTCGAATTCAAACCAACAAATTAAATTTTAGTTTTAGTTTAGTTCTAGTATGAATCAATAAACTGTTTTTACTCTTGGTATAGATCAAGCTTGTTCTAGCAAATAAGTTTTGTATGTGGTAATTTCATTGAAATAGTTGCTGGCCTGGCAATGTTATCGATGAGAGTTAACGCCAAAACAAATATATTTATAATAAAATTATTTGACTAGCTGTCACATTTTTTGTAAGCTTTCATCTACTAGACCACAACATTCAATCAAGGACGTACAATAAATAAAGTAGTTGGTCCATGTATGAATACAAAACAGGCTGTACGATAAACAGAAGTGATGAAAGTGAGCAAGAAATGATTGGGGATCAGCATAATATTTCTTAAATAAAACGCATTCTGCTTTGGTTTTGTTTGCTTTGCTTTGGCTTGGAGTTATTTATATTTTTTCCAGTATGTCATGATTCAAAAATCAGCAACATTTTCAAATTATGCCCATCCGGGATTCGTAATGTGTGATCATATTGTGAATGGCTTAACATTGCTCTCATTTATTTTTTCACGTTTGAAACGTTCTTGCTATTTTAATGCCAGCTGCAGTCTTTGTTGATCTATTTTGTGAACAGTGTTAATTTGTTGTCCAGTGTTGTCTGTCTTGTTACACATAAAGAAGTTGTTGCAAAGTCTGGGTTGAACTAACTTATGACTTAAATATCATGCTTCTGTAGACTCATACTAACTTGTGTTTAACGTGAATAATATGCCAATCTTCTTAAAGATACTTAACGATTTTTCAAAACTACGTTTCTGTCCCTAAACTAGAATAATTACAAGAATTTATTTGGTTTATCAGACTAAGAGGACAAATAAAGTGTACGTTGGTTTTTCTAATCTAGTTCTAGTCCCAGTTATATTTTTTGGTTTTTGTTTAGTTTCAGTTCTCAAAATTCCGAACAATTTTAGTCTTCTTTAGTTTTAATCTAGAAATAATTTCTTGCCTCCTAGTTTTTCCTCTTGCACGAGCAAAGAGAGAAATTCGAGGCGATCATGGTATTAGTGATGTTTATTAATAATTTGTAAACTAGTTTTGCAAGGTTCTCTTGAAGTCTACGTAATCATAGTTACCTCAATCTATGAAGAGTTTTCTCTTCACTAAATACACTAAATGTCCTTAAAAGGCAGAAGTTCACGCACTTGGACGTATTCATCATGTACACCTATAGGGACAGATATTAATATTGAAGCCAATTTCGGTTCTCTTATTTTGTGCAGTTGTCCTAATGCATCCCCTGTTATAATTATCCAAGTAAACAAGTAACTTCACAGGTTAAAATTAACACCTGAAGAAATATCTAAACCATTTAAAAACCATGAAGATGATAACCAAGATAAAAAATAATTTCACGATTATCCTACATTGCTGTAGTCAAGTAAAAAAGTTGACTCGAGCGCAATTTGAACTCGCACTTTCGGAAATCCTGCCCGACGTACAACCTGTTGAGCTATAGAGTCTGCAGGGATTGGAATGAGTTTCTAAGAAAACAACACTCAGGTAAATGTGAATAATTTCGCTAACCTGTCACAAAATGTTGTTTTGTGACAGGTTAGCGAAATTAAAATTGAAAAAACTACCGAACAGACTCGACGCAAAAATTCATTTAAGTTGGCTTAACTGACATCATGCTTCCGAGAATACTCTGTTGTATTAGCGACTCAAGAACCCCGCTGGTCAGACAAATTTAAATATACATAGAATGTTAAATTGGCAGCCACTTCTGCGTGATGTTCATGTAACACGATTTTCATATAACACAATTTTCACATACCATTTTCATATAACACGATTTTCACATACCATTTTCATACATCACAATTTTTCATATACCATTTTCATATAACACGATTTTCACATAACATCAATTATCGTCCTTTGCGGGTAGCAGAAATTTGGAAGTACAAACGGCTCATCCGTATCGAATCAAATCTCCGCCAAAATTCAAGTTCGCATTAGCAACATTCAAGTTTGTCATTCCAACATTCGAGTTCATATTCAAAACATTAATCATAGACGTATTTGCAACATTCAAGTTCTGGTGGTTGAGGACTGAAAATTCGATTTATATGAAAATCGTGTAATTATGAAATCCTAATTGTTAAATGAATTCTCATTATTCGAAAATCACGTTATGTGAAAATTTTATGTTAAAATTTCATCATATGAAAGTTGTCTTATATCGATAATTGAGTCATCTGAGATATAATCTGAAGGCTGTTTAATCATAAAATATTGAATGTCCAAATATGTCGTTTGAATTCATCCTCAGGGTAACGTGAAATGGTAAATTCACAATTATTCATGCTTGAAATGTCTGTTATTCGAAACATTGCAAGGACTGAAAGTCAGAATCTATAATGTGAAGCAGGAGGCTATAATAACGAGCTGAGCACAAATATTCTTACTTAGTCTTGCAACCTTTTTATTTTTGCAAATATTCCGATTGGTTCAGTTTGATTTCTACGTTCGGTAACGCTTCAAACAAATATATAGGTCGCGAGCCTCGTTGGCAACGAGGAGTGTTCCACTTTGTTCCTGTCTAGTTATTTTGTCCTGCCACGAAACTCCAAACTTGATCTAAACTACTTGACTGGAGGCGAAGTGTAGCTTTTTGTCAGCTATCAGAGGTCGTTCGCCTGTACAACTTTTAAAACAAAGAAAGTTAATTCTATAAACATAGTCGTAAAGAATAAAATATTACCAACTTACCATTTGAAACAATGTATTACGGTTACTACATTTAGGTTGTTGACGTTCCATTTCGAGAGAAAACCACCATGAAATAAAACTGGTTTTCAATATTTCTGAAAGTTTTGCAGTTCTTTCTTCATGTAAATGTTAAGTACCGTGCGGGGTTTGTGTCAAGAAATGTATTTCAAAATTAAAGCTATAGACTAACTGGTGTGTAGAATACTGCAGCTTTTTATTTTGATGTTCTTGACAGTTTCAACTGCTCATTGGGACCTTTTAAAACGACCGCATCGTCACGGCGAACGATCTCAGTGAAAATAATAATCTAACTTTTCAGTAATTTCTAGTGTTTCCAAAGTGACTTTGTAAACAGCAGTTTTTTCCGGGTTAGCAAAATTATTCAGGTTTACGTGTGTGCTGCTTTCTTGGCCATTTTCTTCATGGTTTCAGATAGTAGGGATATTTCTTCAAGTGTTTGTTTGATACAGTGAATTTCCTTCTCAAACATTGAAGCCACTGGATGATCATAATACGTGCTGCGTTAGAGAAACCGCTCGAATTAAAGGACTGGAAACAGGCTTCAATATTAAAGCAATACAATGTTAGTTCCTGCCTGTAAACAAGTTGAATACGTCCAGCTACGTGAGTATCTCTGTTTTGATAGCATTTACTGTAAGTACTGAAGGGAAAATATTTCATTTATAGGGCTGCCTATGACATAATCTGCCTTGTTAACACTAAATATATTTAAATAATTTTCCGACTTTTCCATTTCATTTCTCATTTCTACCCAACATGCACAAGTACACGGTTAACCTGAACATCGTTGGTAGCCAAATGGCAGCAAGCAGCTGTAATCGGTTGATTGTTCTCAAAATACCAGTCGGCCAATGTAGACAAAGACTCCATCAATAATCTAGGGGTAAACGATACAAATATGTTTACGATACTTCGGTGCTAGTCACAACACAATGGGAAGCGGATTAGATATAATAAATGGTGGCACTTTGTTGACACAGCATTTTGACTACAAAGTAACTACGACATATTTGTTTAAGTATTTGACGAAATCACTCGCAACTTTTTATTAGAATGTATTTTAAGATCCAGAATATTTGTAGACCAATAACGCTAATGCTGATGAGAGAATAACAGAATAATTTGTCCTGCTTTTACTTCCATTTTGCAGACAAAGTTTGGATGAAAATGTCAGCCTTCTGGGCCGAAGAACCGTTTGACATAGTGAAATGATCTGGCGTTAGGTAGAGTAAAAGAGTAAGGGTCGCCATCGGACATTCCCGTCGGAAACAGTTAACTGACAAAAAACACAAGCAGACGTGAGGATGTAGTTGCCAGTACATATTTAAAGTACATAGGTGTAATAGTAGTTTTAAAACTATCACAATTAGCAAGGTTTGAAAGACTTTTCTGTCGTGTCAAATCTATAATTTAGAGCCGACTTTTATACGAAAAATCATAAGCCGCGAACACTGGTTTAAATGGCCAACAGTGAAGTTGTTCGTGGCCAAAATATGGCGCGACAAAGTATTTACAAAACAACTGTACGAAGGGTAGAAGAGAACTTACCAAGTTTTTAGATACAGTCATAAAGCATTTTCACTATAAAAGACTCTTCTAAAGCTACGTTTTCTAACTTAAAGTCTTCCGAATCTTTGTCCTTATGTTTGCTTTTAAAATTTTTCTTTATTCTAGTGATAAAAAATCTGAATTTAATGTCATTCTTCCCGTCAACCGGGCTCCCTGATTTTTTCTGCGCCCCCTCATTTCTTCCGGGCCCGGGTTCAATTGGACGCCGCTACTCCCCTCTTGGCAGTGGGCAGTACTGATTAGATGACAATGACACGGCGGCCATCTTTGCTCCACATGTAATAGAAGTAAATGAGATTCTTTTATTGAAGTTTAACTAACATGGCCGCTAAGACGATATGTGCAAACCATCTATTTTCTCTCATATTAACGGCACTTTTATTTCCCAGTTAGCCCAGACACTAATGTCATGGAAACGACGTTAGAAAATTTACATACCAAAAAGGTTGAAATATTTCAAGAGCAAACTAAAATATGGACAAGCTACAAATAAAATTCTTCATCATTGCAACGGTCCATAAAATAAACGCAATTTTTCACTTCTCGTGGACATTAAATAAAAAGCCCAGCACAATTTGACATGTCATAGCCCTACTATCTGACAGGTTAAAAATATACAATATTTAAAGCTCGTGTACCTATTTTCAGTTGTTTCATCGGTCTGTTTGTCTTCTTTGTCATTGTTTCGACGAAGAGTTAAACCTTCGTCCAATAGTTTCTTTGTATTTCCTGGTGGGCTTTGTTTCTTTGAAGCCAGAGCAACTAACACAGCATCATGCAGTTCACCTCGACCTATGTAAAACTCACACAGCTGCAAGAGAAAAATTAACAAAATACTGCATTTTTAGAGCAGAATAATTCATATAATTAGACAAAAAAGGCAGTCCAACGCAGAAACGTTGCAGCATCGCCTTAAGTCAAACAAACTGCATAACATTTCATTATTATGATTATCATCTTTTTAATTTATACAAAGTATTATGTCTCTAAATAGTGCGAGTGGTCTCCCAATAGATCATATAACTGATCATTTACAACTTAAAAACGTATGAAGAGTGAATGCATGTAAGATATAATCATAACTACAAATGTATTTCTTTATAGACTAAGTGTGATAACGTATATTTTAATCTTGATTGCCTAGTCTTCTAAGCACCATCCTGTCTTGTGCTTTCTAACGCTTTCCTGTCCGAGGAATTTCCGCTGGACGAGTAAAATCGTCTGGCGTTAGCCAGAGTTAAATACTAAAGTCTCCATAGGTCACTGAGGACGTAGACAGACAGCAAGGAGTTAATGGACATGATAAGTTTACCGATGTCATATCAATACTAACTTTCTACATTAATAGTAATGTGGAAAGTTGCTGATCTCACCTTGTTTTTAATCGTGGTACGTGTAATTGTTTTAAAATGTAGACAGAAAGTATTTTATAATTAGCTCTTATCCTTATTCAGACTGAAGGTCTACCTTGTCGTAGAGTTTATACGAGTTTATCGGATAGTCTTAAGCCTAACTATACTCGGGAACAGTTGTCAAAGTCTGGCTGTAGTTTTATGAGATATGATCGACTTGCTTACTATGTTATCTCATTTAGTCGACTCGATCCTGGCCACGGTCTCATATGCTTATCTTGGTTCTATTAACTCTCGAATTTCTATATTCTCTAAATCCTCTTTTAAAATATGAATTTTGGTATTGACCACTCCAGAAATTACGGAAGAACTGGATTCTGGGTAACAAGTGCGTGTTATGATTGGTTGATAGTTGCATTTTGTAAACTTCCATTCAATGACCACTCACCTCTATATAACTGGACTGCGGGTCTACGATACTTTTGTATTGCCCAAGGTGTCCTCAATTGACCGGCGCCATCTTGGTGAGTCATCAGACGAGTTCCGACGAGTAATACTACATAAAAACATTCCGAATTATCTTCCGATCGGAAACTTGTAAAAGATGTCCGAACGGAGTCAATTTTTCGGTTTACCGACAAATGTTTATACCTTTCAAAACGTTGTCAACTCACTAAACTCGCTTCACTCTCGAGTTTGGTACCATGTCCCTTTTCCACCTCATGATACACATCTTGCATGTGATTGGTTGAGGACGATTAATGACATACCAAGATGGCGGACTTTTGAGGACATTTTTCAGAGGTTCATCCGCAGTCCAGTTATGTAGAGGTCAGTGCCAATGACAGCTAAGGTAGGTAACGCAGAACCCAGTCTTTTCAGAGTTTCTGGAGTGATCTACTAATGTTGCACAGGACATTCTAATTTGAGCGTCGTCATCAAATAAATTTGACTTTATGTGATTTTCTGAAACAGTCTGGCAACTCTTGGCGTTGCGAGGGGCGAAAATCTGGGGAAAGTTTCAAAATGGGTGTGGCACACATGCCATGAGCATAGAAATTGGTTTTAGAATTTCGATTATCTACCATTCTCTGCCGGTAAATATTAATTCCCTGCTGTGACTCCATTAATATTTTCTACCCCAACAAAACTGAGCAGATAATCAGGTGGAGTAAAAACAAAAAAAAATGGGTTAGTGTCATCCAAGCCAAGTTGGTGCATCACAACAATGATCGGACGTTTCTGCCACAAAACGTTTGTAACTACTAAAAGCTACTAATCTAGTGCGTCCGAGAAAGAGAGGGACTAGGCCCCGCTTTAAAAAGAAACTTGGAGGTCATGACCTATTTGTCTCATTTCCTATGTGGTGAATTATAAATACATATAAGTACAAACGGTCGTAGTACAGAACCTTAATGTATATAATTTTTTTTATCGTTCTTCCCCTGATATGCAGCATACTATTACAGTTTGGTCGGCCATATCCACACCATATGTGAGCTAAACTAGCTTCACCGTATAGTCCTAATTTTTTCAATAGCATTTTATCATTGAGTGTTTCGAAGGCGTTTTTCCCGTTACGGAAAACCACTCCATTTTAAAAGCTGGTATTAAAGATCACAAATCAACATTTTGAATTCTTGTTGCTAACTTACAAACTCTAAAAATACATCTCTAAGCTAAAAACCCAAAATATTCAACTAGTTGTCTTCGTAACAGTAGGATAGTCAGCATTAGATGTACCTAATACTCCATTCATTGTAAAAATGAAGTTGTAAATACATAATTAAAATTTTTACTTTTTGAGAATAAAGATACTGGTGTAAAAATCTCACAGCTTATTCAAAAGAAGTATTCAAAATAACCTTACAGCAAGCCTTGTAGCAAGCCTGTGTACAAGTTGCAGCAACGACGTTGTTTCGTGGCGCTGTTTAAAACTTCTTGCTCTCAATTTTGTCAAAGCTTATCATCTTGAAGAGTCATTAAGGAACGTTATCATACGTTGGATGCAGTCGTCAACCTGGTTACTGATCTACTACAAACAGTCTCACTTCAGGTTTAACAGCCTGTCTGGGGGTATGCGAAAAAAATTCTGATGACGTTTGTGTAACTAGATTGTCATTTGTTTGCTGTTGGTTTGTCATAACTTGCGCGTTTTTGTAGGAATATCTATTGATATTCAAAAGCCTCAACATAATTTTGTCTTGATCAAATAATATGACATAAGTCACCTTTCCCACATTCCCGGTTGCGAGACAGTATGGAACTGCAGCATCGTTTCCTTCATTCACCAACTGGTAAGCACGTCTAAACAAAACACATCATAAACATACAATTACTTGCAGAAAAAAAAAGGTTCAGTATTTCACCACGGAATTAGAAATCAAGAAAGGAAACGATTCTTAAGGGGTGCAGCACTGACAGATTTCGAATACTTTGGAACCCTGATCAAACACGAAGAACAAGTTGTTTGCATATGGCTTTAAAATATTAATAATTAGTCTTCTCAATAATTAGGTAGTATTTTTCGACCGCTGGATTCGTTAAAGATTATAGTAATATTTATGGCGTTATTATCTGACACCAGTAAGCTAGTACCCAGGCACTTTATAGTAATTGTTCTTTAGATTAATCTTAGCAATATATTCAGTCACTCGCATGGAGTTCTACACACCAGTGAACACCCATGGGATTCAACTTATGACATTAAAAACTAGTTCATCCAATTTAGCCATTGTTTTAAGAGCAATCAAAACTGCGAAAGAATGGCCTTTTCCTTTCCCCTTTATCTTATCTCTCTTCACAGATATTCAGAACTTTAAAACATGCGAATCAGATAATCTCAGGATGACTTAAGTACTAGCCGTATTTATAAAAGTAGACGTTCCCCTCCGACGAAGGCCCTTCACTCGAAACGTTAGTTTTTTTTTACTCCTAAGTTTCGGCAGTTTCCCAACCTTTTTTGTATTTTATATACTTTATTGTAACCGTATTTACACGGCAAAAAACATAAAAAATAAAGGAGCACACTGCGTTTGCCCCGGGTTAGCGCTTGCCTGGGTTTGCCCAGAACGGCCACAGATGCCGAACTCCAGTTAATTGTATTAACGGTCGGAAAATCTAACCCAACTTAGCGCGACAGGAACTAGTCCTGGCAGTTTTTGCATAACAATATAACTGCTACCATATAAACTTACGCAGAAGAAAAATCTAAAATTAAAGAATATATAAGTAATATGCTAGAACTATTGGAAAATTTGGCATGTGTGGTAAACAAACATACCATACATCACAGTTTTGGGGTCAGCTTTCATCTGTGATGAAAATTTTAACTTAACCTGAGTAAATGGGTTTCGAATTGCGAAGTCTACTACTATACCATAACAAATGGATATGCTGGTTAAATCTTAGGCGTGCATAGAGCTCTTATCTGACGCAAATACGTCGGTGGAATCTTGTAACATTCTCAAACCTTTCCATTAAGGATTTCCAGTATTCCAAAGAAACGCCAGGGGCAAATGAAAGAGCTTTGTCCCACTATCAAAAAAAAATATATTTTTCGTCCAAAATAATACAATATATATATATATATATATATATATACATTTATCTATATACAGTACAACATTAACACGAACTACAGTCACAGCAAAGCAACATTGACAAGACAAACTAAAACCCATAAAGGTGCCTCCGCACATTTTCTTAAGTAATAAAAAATTTGAGTTTGAACGTTCAAAAATTGTAACTAAATATTTTTGAGGAGATAAATCCTTTTAACAAAGTTTGGTCATCTTTTGAAGATGACCAGAAGTGTTGGTGGCACAGTGTTAGTGCATGTGTCTCTCACCTTCGTATCAAGAATTCGATTCCGGCTCTGTAAAGTTGTCTCAAAGTTAACTTGGTTACAGGTGAGAAGAGCTTTGTCCAGTTTCACTCCGCCACAGATTTTCTCAGGGTACTCCGGTTTCCTTTTGTCGTATTACTTGAGGGAAAATGGCTTATATAACTGGTAGGGTTATCCAGTACAAATAAATAGAGGCACTTGTCTAAAGCACTGTCTAATAACATTTGCAAGAAAAGTCATCCACAGGTTGCTATGACAACAATGACTAATCGTTGGTCAACCTTATTCAACTCCTGGGCCCACTTGTTCGAAGGACGATCAGGTTAATCCAGGATTAGTTAAAACTTTGAAGATGAAATACTCCTTGTCCAGGAGAGCATTTTTAAACTTTCTTGTTCAGATATCATATAAATACAGAAAGGTGTTCTCCTAGAAAGTTTGAACTTAAATCACTAAGCAGAACATGCAAAACAAAAGAGAGGATTAAATTTTAACCCAGGATTAGTGGTAATCGTCCTTTGAACAACTGGGCGCAGAAGAAGTTTTCGCAATTCTGTTTTCGTTAAAACTATTTTTGTTCATGAAATCTTTAATAAATCGAGGAAATTAAAAAGAATTCTGTCGACCGATGTTTTTTTCTTCAGGAAAACCAAGTTTTCCAATTTTGGAAAAACGTTTTCTAAAATCGGCCCGTTAATTAATAATTTCATACTAAAAGTTCTACGACTCTTACGAGTTAGTAATGTTGAACGGTAATTAGGACGGCAAATTAGATACGTCACAGTCGCCATAATCACGTGCGGATTACTTTCTCAGTAATATTTTTGATACCAAAAATGTCTTTCTTCCCATCAGAATAAGTTTCATCCTCCTCAAAAATAGTTATTTATAATTTTCGAAAGCCAAACTTGCATTCTTCCTGGATCTTAGCTCACCATTGGAGTTTTTGTAGCTCAATGGTTAGAGCGTCTCACCGGTCATCAGAACGTTGCGGGTTCGATTCCCGTCTAGGGCTCAGAAATCATTTTTCTAAGGTTACGAGCTTGACGAACGCTCGTTGGTCGTCCAAACTGTATGTCACCACTTTAATTATATTAAAGAAGTATAAAATTATTTTTCCAGAACATGTTTATTCGGGGATAAACACACGGGGTGTGTGGTGAGACTTCAGAAAAGCCAGATATAAACCTGAGCCAAAGGGAATCTTATCCAGTTTAAAAAAAAAATGCCACAACAATTTAAATCAAAGAAAGTATTTGCACAAAAGAGAAGCGTGTTCACGCTCATCATGTCGAAGGTCTGACTTCACGTTCGCGAGCTCCCATAAACGTCAGAGTTGGTCGTGTAACTGATGTTTTTCAGGCCGATTGGACTAGCGTTTACATTTTCGACATCAGCTAAGTGAGTTGTCGTTTCAGTCTAACGTGAAAATTCTCGTTCTTAAAAATTCTTTTAAACGGCAAGCTTAACTTTAGCGTCTCGCGCTTGTCATACTGTTCAACACGAAGGTTAAGATCTCTATTAAGCAAGTTTAGATGTTCCTATGACCCAAGATATTCAGTGGAGCAGTAATTTACAAGCAATGACCGTTTACGAAGAATGGTATTACATTTGTGAATACAGTTCAAATACAAACATTTGTCTATTGTAAGCGAGGATAGGTACCAGCATCACTTGGGAGGGTACCCGTCAAATGTTTGCATCCTGGACAAGGTGCCTGGAAGCATAGCATATGGTCTCTGCAAACCATGGTGGTTCCATGTAGTTTTTTTAAAAGTTGCAGAATGAAAATTAAACAGGATGAAATTGGCGCATACATATTTTTAAGGAGAATGAAAGTTTTAAATTAAAAAAAAAATTACCATCGAAAAATGCTACCAAGAAAAGTGATGCCAATGGAACATTACGTGTCAAAATAGCTCCTAATTAACATTTAACACGATTTAATTTGTAGAGACATTTTCTTCACGTGTGGCTAATCTATATACAAAAAACCCTCGTAATAACACTTTTTACAGTAAAAATCGTGTTTTTGATTTTTAAAACTCGGCGCATTACATGTTTCTTTTTAAATTCTGCTAACTGATTGATCAAACGTGAAGAAAACAATTTAAAAACTGGGAGTTACCCTCCTTATCCTCCAGTTAATTGAGGTTGAACGGTAATCAGAGGCCATTTTTATTGCCGTGACTAATGCTATGTTGGCATATGTTCCAGCAATTCCTGTGCTGATACCTTGCAGACCACTTTTTAATGCAATAATATTTAATGTAAGAAATATTTTCTACCTTTCACGTTATGTCCAACTTTTCAAAAACTTTATCGAGCCACGTGAAGGACGACTGAACTTGAACGCAGTCACCACTCCCACATAAACCACTCGTACGCAAGATACACACATATACACACATACATACAGACGAACATACATACGTACATATACTCACAGATGTATCGTAACTTTAATAAGTAACTATTAATTCATCAATTTATGTAATTTATCGCATAACGATACCTCGCCTACTTCAATCATGAGCTCACAATATCTTTTTATTTGACCAATCTTCAAGTGAATACTAGCGGCAGCCTTCAACTGGTCATTTCTCTTATGGGATCCAACTCCTCCAAAACTGGACATTTTAACGGTTTCTAGTTCTTGTGCTTCTGACTAAAGGATCAAAAATCTGATTAGCAGCGCAAAAAACGGACGAAAGAGACGTTGCAGAAACGTGACGTTGGATTGGCTGTGCTACTGGATGTAGAGAGATACGGGTACTTTAAATTAGCCTCCAAGTCTCTTGTTGTCACCTACAGGTTATTCAAACCACTACTTATGTGATTGATTGAAGTCACATGCAGGTAAATAACTCACTGCCTTAAGTTGCAATAAATGTTTGGCGTGAACTATTCCCTTGCTATATGACGGGGACAGAACTCCAACGTCGTTGCCAGAAAGAACTGCAATGAGATCCCACAAGTTACGAAGTCCGCGAGGAATCTGTAAATTGAAATTGACAAAAGATATGTGTCATAAACCAAACCGGCAAAATGTATATTTGCAGGTGCGACTTTTGCTCAAAGTAAACGCTCATCAACCACATGGTCGGTCGCTACCTCGTTGACAAACATAAGCGGAATAAACCAATCTGACGTGAATTTTATGGAGGCGTGTTTGGTCAGTTCCCTTCCCCCATTTCGCAACGGGCTAGCAACTGACCATGTGCTTGACGAGTCTAGAAGCCGTTAAATGTTTACTTTAGTTTTTTATAACAACTTTAATTTCTTAGTTTTAATAGTCACTTTATTTTACATCGGTTAAGTTTATAATATAAAGTATTATGCCTACCGAAAAAAACTGAGATACTTTCTGTCGTGAAAATCGATATTCTGAGCTATCTTCAAGACCTCCAGCAAAAAGGATCTCTTTGGAATATTGTCCAGAAAGCAAAGGAGTGTATTCAGATTTTAAAGCCTCCTCTAAAATGTAATACAAACATACGAATATGCATGTTGTGTATTGCCGTTTAAGTTTTAAGAAGTAACCGAGCAGGTTATTGTGAATATTTCAACAGCGGGAGGAATCTTTGATATTATCGAGTTGAGGCCAACGTATAGGAAAGCTAAAATACACGATAAAAAGAAAGTTTTCCAGTTTTGCAGAAAATTGGTAAAGAAATATTAAGTGCCATGTGATGCAGCGAGGTAATTGAGGTAGCTTGATGGACTGTTAAAATTCCCAAACTGGTACACTCAGAAAAGTTTCGAGAACGGGAAAAGTTTCTCTAACGAGAATCAAACCCATAATTTTCTGTTCGCCAATCGCACTAACCATTGTGCAAAATCATTACTCACTTCGCGACAATAAAAAATACTTGATAGGCAGAGGCTTTCAGACAGGCAATTCTCATGTTACTGCATCACGAAGCAACTGTTCATAACAGACCTCTTTAGCTTCGATTTGTGTTTACCTTACCCATTTTACATTATGTGATGTCACTTGGGAAAATTTTCTTTTGAAATTTAATGATATTCAGGTACGCATCAAAGCGTAATCAATAGAATAAGAAAGAATCAATACACCACTTGGTATGAAATAGGCAATTTACATAGGAAGCTAAAGAGGTCAATTCCGACCACAACCCTAACCCCACACCTGTAAAAGTGGTTTGCGACGAATGAATTTGCATCCTAACAGGCCAAGGAGGTCCACCTACTGGGGATGGACGATCCACCATAAATTATATAAAATATAGCTGTAGTGCTCGTGTTCTGATTCAATAATTGTGTAGTTAGAAAATGAAAATCAATTAGTTTATACGCCTTAAAATTTCCTGCAAGAACATGACCCAGAAGTTCAGCGTTGGGCACTAGTTCGCACCTCTCCACAAAACCCAGGCTACGGGCCTTAATCTTAACCTCAAAAGAACAATGAAATGGGGAAATGAAGGGCTAGTGACAAGACGTAAAAAAAAGTAAACGAAGTAAAAAAAGCGTAAAGCACCGAATTACAGTGGGAGCACTTAGAATAACTAAGTTGGTATGATTAAAGGCAGGAATCGAATCCGCATGTGGTTGCGGGCTCGACTTCCACTTGAGCCCAGGAAACATTTTACTGAGTTTATAACCTTGACGAACATCCGCTTATCGTATATTTTATCGCATATCGTTTTGAATTTGCTTGCATGGAAAGACGTAAAACGAGTTAGGAGGTTTGAGCAGAAGGCAACGAGGATTTTTAAATCACTTAAATTCCTTTACTTTAAGTTTTAATGAAATTGTAACTTAAGGAGTAATAAGTACGTGTTGAATTTGTCTAAACTTAAAACTAATTCTATTTTCCATGACTTAATTAACCATACTACAAAAATCCATGACCTGGAGTTTCTGGAAAACTGGAAAGGTCACACTAACAAATAGAACAATATCAAAAGAAATACTATCTCAATGAACTTCTAAAGCATTCGGTTAGTAAAAATTTCTGCCAGCTTCAATTACTGTCTTGACTGCAGTTTTCACTGTTTTCATTAACAGAACACTTATAATAAAGGCCGTGAATAGAACAAAGATTTAGCAACATTTAAAACACCTCAAACATACTTGATTTTTTGACATATTTGATTTACAACTATATTTTATAGTATCTTGAGAACTGAATATAATGCTTTGAAGAAAGATCGGTTAAAGGTGGAAACGGGTTGTAACTAATGCCCGAACGAGAGTTCGACTAAGATAGATAAATAGATATAAGAAAATATTCACAAAAACTAATATAAATATTAGTAAGCTTATCATGTGTCCCTATTAACACTTTTAAACACAAACAAAGACTTTCTAATTTCTTAGATTCTTTACTGAATTTTTTGGATGATTATTTTAGACAATTGATTGTTGTATTATTTTAGACGAATTTTAGTAGGCTTTAATAAAATTTTAAAGTTCATGGTACTATAAAACTTATTAACCGAGGGTGAGGCCGTACGCGCACGTATTTGCCTGAGGTTTTCGAACCGAGCGACGAAGGAGCGGGGTCTGTGCTAAAAAACAAAGAAATATACTTTCCCGTACGGACCGAGAAAACGAGTTTAATAAGGAGTTCATTATATGGCTTTAGGTTGATTTCTCTTTCGTTTTTTACGGTGCTTTCGTCTTTAGATGTAGATGTTTACCTAGCCCGGCAATCTGTTTGTTTAGCTCCATGACAACTTCAGTGGCCGTTATTTGAAGTCTGGTTTCCGTACACAGGTAGTTGTAATTATTGTAATTCAAACGTCGATTCCTCTTCTATAACCGAGGACTTCTCGGTATAGTGATCGCCGATTTAGGTTGAAACTACGCATGCCGGCGGATTGACAACATCTAAACCTGGATGAGAGTGCCAATTTAGTTTTATCTATCTTGCTTCTCGTATCTCGATCGCGCAAGTTGTCAAAATGCTTAAAGATAATACTACCTTACCTGGAGAATTGAGTTTGGATGCTATTTTGTCTTAACACTGCCTTTTACCTTTCACCGCAGTCTCTGTCACGCGGCAGAAAAAAAATTGATTTCCTGTTAATTTTTTTTGCCAAAAAATTCAACTCGACGATCTTTGGTAGATGACTGGGTACTCGCGGACAACATTCATGAACAGTCCGTCAGTTAATTCATGCGTTTGACTTATTATATAAAATAAAATCATGTGACTGCGATCTTGTAAACACGTCAATGGAGAGACCTTGCAATTTGGCTGCCCGGCAACACAAATCTTGATTCTAATTGGTTATCAACATCACGAAATACTTTCCTGTCGCCGACAGTCGGCGTTGCATGTTTCCATTAAATGCTCAGTAATCAGCGACTGTTGTAATTGTTGTAGAAGTTGAACCTGGGTCAACTTCTACAATAGTCGCCCATCGATCGCTGATAGAATTACAACAATTACAACTGGGGTTGCCATTAAGTCGTAATTGTTGTAAGACTTGATCACCGACGATCGCCAACTGAATTATA
>JBAHVQ010018054.1:0-31400 GCA_036872915.1 Nanipora kamurai | reverse complement strand
CAGGAGCCAGCAGTAGACCGCAAGCATCCAACGCAAGTGTCATGCTTCCTGTATTCTTCGTTTTTCCATGTGTTTTGCGCGCACTTCCAGCAAAACGGTTTCAAACTCTATGGGTTCGCTAAGTATGGCTAACTCCGCTAAGTCCGAACTATAGATTCGCTCATTGCACTTAACATAACTTACACATAACTTAATAGCTCTACCTAAGTCCGGACCTAAGCCCTCTAACCTGCCGTGAACTTATATACGTTAGGACCTGACTTAGAGACGTTACAACTTGACTTGCAAGACTTATAACTTGACTTATAAGTGGGCGGCCCCCTAAGTACCGGTGGGATTGGTCGTTTCGAATATGATCATTTTGCGCTGAAGACTGAATATGTTTGGGCGCGTGTGATCGTTTGGACATTTGATACGATGAGGCGTCACGCCTTCATGAAGACACTTCCTTTCCAAAAATGCATTGCAACGCACGCCGTGAACACATACTGACTGATGCAGGTTGAAGCCGTCTAGTGCCAGGAAAGCACACCAGTCCCAAAGCTAGGGAAAAACTTCGTCTCGATCACATCTAGGTCGATGGCCAAAAGATAGAGCAAAGTCTTTGCCCTGTTTAATTAAGCAAGCACGAGGCGCTAAATATCCTACCAAATGCGTTTTGAAAGCGCCTTGGCGTTGGGCAGATGCTTACACCTGCCAAATAAAACAACATACAAGTTGGACATTGCCGCGCAATGCAGCTGTGACCACGCATGACCTTGAAAACTGCACACTGCGCGGCCCAGCATCATGTACATTCTGTACATACATCGCTTTCACATTGGGTCAAGACTGTAAAAGAGGCGAGTGTCTCACGGTCGACCGACGCGTTTGCCGACTCGCAGGTATCAGCCGTAGCGCTCTGCTACGAGCTGGGTTGAGAGACTAGCTGGACTTTGAAGAGGGACATCCTATCCAGACTGAAAGGTCTCGACGGCTAACCTTCTGAACTGTCAGGCGCAGACGAGACGAGTGGGGCGACCTATTCGTTCGCGGCCGCGCCAGGTGCTACTTCGCAGTTGACGCCTGGTTCATATGAACGGAACCAGTGACCCCCAAATGGGATCAGTCATTACCACGCCGACAGGTTCACGCCGACAGGTTACCGCGTTTGAAGACGAGTCTATGCCTTCGAGATGACGAGACTTCTACAAAGTCTGCATCGGCGACTACCCGAGGGGATATGACACAGCCGAAGAAAAGTGTCGCCAAAGAGACAGCAACAGGTTCTTGTGGGCTGTCCACGGGGCCCGCAGATCCTTTTTTGCCCGCCGGATGCCGCCTACGAGCAGTGAAACATCGAACTGAGGAGTTGAGATCAGTCAAGATGCTCTATGACGTGACTCGCGATGAACACTATGCTACGCGGATCAACTTTGAAGAGCTCAAATCTGACGTGGATAGACAGATGTATGAGACGCGCGAACAATGCAACCATCTGGGGAGTATCATTGTTGAGTTCCACCAGGAAGATGAGGGAGCTACATACCGAATCGAAGAACTCGAGAGAAGACTCATCAATGCTCAAAAAGCAGCCACTCACATGGCGAACCAATATCAGTGCCTTCGAGAACGTGACAATTCAATGTTGAATCTGGAGACGCTTTTATGCGAGTGAGGAAGATGACTGAGATGAACGAGGAGTTGAGCTATGTTGTTCACGGTGCCCATGAAAGTCGCAAAGGTTCTAGAGATTTCACGCCAGAGCTGAAGGACTTATGGCAAAGAACTCTGAGATTGAACATATTGCCGGCCAGATGTATCACCAAGTTTGGAGCTTGCAACTCGAAAACCAGCAGATTGTATCTGTATTTGAAAGGGAAAGGGCAGAGCAACTCAGAAGAGAGAGCAATCATGGAGTACAACTTCCAGGTCACACATGGACGGTCTAAGGACGGTGACCGTGAGATTGCCGCCGTTCACTTCCTCCGGGAGCAAAACAATTTTGGACTTTTCTTGGCCTTTGGCCTCTGGGTGCTCTGGTCGCTTTCTTCATAGACTCTTCTGCCTTGTCTCCTCTGGCCCACAGTTGGTTCCTCTTGGCAATGAATTCTTGGAAGCCCTTGTGGTTGGAAAAAGAAGCATTCTTGCCCACCTTGCCATAAATGATTTGGTTGAGTGGCTGGCATGTAGGTCTCAGCTTCAACCATTGGCGGCCACCATGGTCTTGAATCAAATTGGCAGGCGCTGGGATTGCTTTGCAATCATTGCAGCTAATGGTTATGGTTGTTTCGATGTCAACCTTCATGTCCACCCTTGGGCAAAGTAGCTGCACTTGATCACTCTTACACAAGTGAATGCCACGCTGGCTGATTATTGTTATGGTGGTTTATGAAAAAGTTTACATTAGAATGGAACTTTTTCTTTTTCAAAAACCTACAATGTGGAAGATGTTTTTTCAATACTTATATGTTTTTGATTTTTAAATTAACTCTGCCTAACTCAAGTTAAAAATTAACCTTGACTTATCATGGTTAGCTAAAAGTTGACAATTTTTTTAAACCATGTAAATAATTTAACCCTTCTTAACACACAGTTATAACTAGTTCACATACACTTATAGTTTGTTGTTAAATCATTTGACATTGATAACAATTTTTTAAGAAACATATTTTTTAAGCGCTTTGAGGTTGAATGAATTGAGCTCCAAAGTTGGTACCGACATCGACCAGAATCAGGAGGACTTCAAATTGAGATTGATGAAATCAGCGGAAAGATCAGACCCACAGGTACTACCTAGTTGCTGACTGATCTCGGCTACGAGACGAAGAGTTTGAAAAGCTTCACAGGCATCAGAGCTGGACTTCATCCACTGAAACAGGGTATGTGAGGCTGCGATTGATGAGCGCCAATCAACCTTACTTCGAGGGTCTGATGGTGAAGATGAAGGAGTTGCTGACAATGTGAAAGAACTTGGAGATGGACAGTCGAACATCGAAACGGGGGTTGCCGTCCATATTTGGCTTAACAGCAGATTCATGTTCCCTGGAGACGGCGCGGCAATGATCTCAAGAGAAAAGAACGATGGAATATGGTGGCAGAGATTGCAGCAGCTTCTCAATTACCAATCTTCGTGAACCTATGTCCTCCTTCGAGATTCACGACGAAGAGTGTGGAACTTGAACCTTTCAGGACATCCTTGCCCGAATGGCTACTAACTAGAGGAAAGTTGGAGCTATTGTCACCACGACTTCAAGGGTATGGGACCGCGTGTATGCTGTACAAGGACCACCATGGACATCGAAGAAAGGGAAGCGTCGCAATGCAATCTGCGCCGTCGTGGAGAAGCATCAGACGGCGCGATTACCAGGGAAGAGCAAGTAACCAGGGAAGAGCGTGGAAGTTGACCAAAATTCATACACATGTATATGTGTGAAAAAAACATCAAAGTTGGTGAGTAAAAACAGAATTAATTTATCAAAAATTTGGGGCACTGCCACTAGTATTCCACTAAGCTTTCATTGGAGCTGATGGAACATTGTATTAAGCAACTGATGTTCTTAAATTTTTTGACTTTGTTCAAATGTTGGGCTAGTAGGGGCACGAGTTGGATGTCTCTGGAAATTACTGTGTATGCAGACAGTGTACAAGGTCATTGGTACACTGCCATTTGTGTACGCTGCCATTGGTTTGCACTTGGTGTTGCACTTGGTTTGCACTTGGTTTGCGCCACTATCCTTTCGCATTGTAGCGCGCGAAAGCCACACCCCATCCATGGCACAGAAATTGCCACCCCACTCTGAAAGGGGGACACTGGGGGGCGGCAGCTGGATGTTTCCATATAGCGCCGTGTATCCGACCCTTCGTCCCCTACATTGACATGCATTTGGCTTTCCTCATCCAATGTGTGTAAAACACAGGCACAATACATGTGGCGTCACAGTGCATTGCATTCCTGGTGCACTGTAGCGTGGGGAAGCCACAGCACCTTCACGACCAACAAATGATGCATTCACTCCTTTAAGGTTGAGAAAACATCACATCTCATATCAGCAAACTTCTCCACCCACCTGCTTCTACCTTGTCCTCACTTCAAGGTGGTTGAATGTCAAATTTTGCCAATATTGATCAAGTTTCTAGCGTCGGACATATTGCGTCGGACATATTGCGTCGGACTTCAATGGGCTGGGCCATTTCTTCTAGTGCAAAATAGATTCAGGCAGCTTGGCAGGGAGAGTATCTTATTATTGCCACTTCTCTTTGAAAGTTCGTGGTTGGACTTGGATCACGAGATAGCCTGGCTCTCAGGATTGCATTTCTACAGTCAGATATGTTGTTGGCAATTGAAAGTGTGCTGGAGTCATCTCAATATCTAGGCTGTTTAATTAGAACCTTGACAATAAGTAGACCATTGGCATTTAACTGGAAATGACAATAATCATAGTCGGACTTGGTTTTGAGCTTGCAAATCAACACCTTGATCAGAATTGTACATGAATCTTTGGTGGATCATTCTTCGTCAATAGCAGTGAATGGAAGAAAGCAGCAGAGTCTCACTTTAATCATTTTCTGTTTATGTTTGGGTCACTGAGGCAAATCTCCTGGGCAAATTGAAGCGCCTTATCCCAGCTGCGCCGGACTGCTCAGACTCAGTCAAGAGTGACAGTTGGCCGTGCGCGGGCGGAATGATTGGTACCTGACTTGGTTGTTTTTTGTATTTGTTGAGCACTGGCACAACTTGTGACACCTTTAATGTTTCTGCTGGACTGTCATTTTGCCTCAAGACAGATGATCTTGCAAGTGTCCAACATTTTTGACAATTGCACGCCACTAGCAACCTGCAACCAACTGACTGCTCCTATGGTATAGTTCAGCTTTTGTACACACTGTCTAATGCTAGCACTTTCCACAACACACTAGACCTGACATGTCAATGACCAACAGCACAAAAGATCATGTTTCACCATGTTTCATCACACATTTGCACATCTTGCATATACATGCATATCTCGACACCACTACTTATACCACAATCCAGCAACTTACTTCAGTAGGTTCAAGCATACTGGGTTGGACTAATAGTTCATTGCATTGTCGGACACCGCAGATGGGCCAAGCTGAAAGCATGGTTTTTGAAGCGTCGGACCACACGGGCCGTTTTGCACATGGGCCTTTTCTTATCAGAGAAGAGTGGACAGAGCCGGACCCACCCACTGAGCCAGGACAACATGTGTGCCTCGTGGAGCTGACTCCGTCAGTTTGCAGGCAATACTTTGCAGCGTGCAATGTGAACTTCTCCGAGGAGCAGGTCCGGCGATTCATGACCATGCCGGACTTGAACCTTGGCTGTTTCAGCATCGTTTACAGCCATTATATAATGTGCTTTTCTTAAAGCTGCAATACTTTAAAGTTTATGCTTTTGATGTGGCGCGTCTAAAAATCAATTTATTGCCTTGCTTAAAATGTATGCTTAATCAGTTTATTGCCTTGAATCGGTCTTAAGTAAGTGTTGCAACAATTTAACCACTCAGGTGCCTGCTTCTTCTGGCGCGCTTGTCATTAGAACATGGAGAAGCATGTGAACACAGGTTCCAGTTGCTTGGCTGCTGGAAATCATTGACTTAATCAGGTTCGCTGTCTTTTTTAAAAAAGTATGTCTAGTTTACTTGATGTGACTGTTCAGATGCTCAAGGGACAGAGAATCAGGCACCAATGGACCAACCTGATGGCTGAGGCGTTCTGCACCAGGGGAATTTGTTGTGCCAATGGACAATGCCATTCAGCACAATTTGCTAAGGCAGCTTGGTTGAATGCAAAGTTCCTGCCATAGAAACATGCATGCCATCAATTCATTGACACCTTATATAAAAATGCAAAGTTTTCAAAAGCTCAGGATTGCGTCGGACCGTCTCCTTACGCGGCAGCGGCTTCGTTTGCTGGACTGGTCTGTTGAGCACGCAGAAGAGGTGATGCGCCGGACAGGTTGTGAGAGGGACCAGGTCTCAGAGTACCACTTTGCTGAGTATGCAGACCACCGCTACTTGTCGGGCCCACCCCAAGAGGTGCTGGTGCCATACAGAGGCCGGACCTATAGGACAAAGCATGCGTTCCGCAGGCCGGACTTTTACACTGTGCGCCAGGAAGGACAAGACAGTGTCTCACTTGGGCCATATTAACTATTTTTGTCATTTGTTTTTTGAAGGAAAGTCAGTCAGTCAGCGGAAATGTCACTACTCACTGACTCAGTTTGTGTGAATCCTCAGATGGGCAAAGGTACTCTGGTCTTCTTGGCCAATGGACTTAAGCTGGTCCCATTCCCCTTGAACATTCTGTTGACGGAGCAGCAGTTGGACATCCCCACATCGCTTTGGTTGCCTCCACCTCCTCCTGGACTTGGGCCTAACCCTGCGGCGAGCAGTGGCTATGAGGCTGATCACCGTGATCGAGTAGAGTCATTGGTGGACATGATGGTCGATTCGTCGGACATTCACCAGGACATTGACGAAGTCTTGACATTTCCGGACAGACAACCTGAAGTCGGACATCGTCAGATTGATAATCGCTTTCAGTAAAAGAAGGGGATTGTGCATTGGGTTTGTCTTGTATTTGCAAATTGAAACTAAATTGGGGAATCAGGGAGTCAGAACAGCAGAATGCACATTCCTGTTTTGGTTCATTGAGTGGCTTGTGACTGTCGTCAGAATCCCTCACATTCACAAGTCATGCCACAACTTGTCTTAGAGTGGCCTCTTGAGGATTGAGTGTTGTCCCCTCTTGCAGAATTCCAAACGAGGTTCCAAATTGGTGCAGGCACTGAGTCATGGGACCTCAGGAGCAGTGAGTCAGACAGAGCAATCTAAAGTAAAGTTTTGCAACAATTTAACCACTCACTTATTCTGGCACACTTGTCAATGAACCATTCTGTTAGGTTGGTTAACTTTTCCTTTCAACATACATAATATTAGGTTGTGGTTGCAACTAGGCATGTTTCTCTTCAAGTCAACTGAATTGAGGCCAGACTCTGGCAGCTCTTGACCTGGACCAATGAAGGTGCACTTGGGCGATCGTTTGAGGGTAGTATGGGAGGGCAGCTGGACAGAAGTTGTTTGTTTAGAGGCTGCTAGTTTGCAACCAACAGTGACAACCTCATTTCAGCTTGACAATTCAAAGCTAAAGGTTCATTCACATTTGAGAGTCAGTCAGCGCTTGTTCATTGAAACCTTCATGTTTGCAGACAGATGTGCTCAATCAGGATGCCAGCTCACCCAGCAGCTCACAGACACACACACACACATTGGACATAGATTCCCAGAAGACCCTGATGCCCTAAAACACATAGCATAGAGTTACAAAGGTAGTTAGGTCAATTGAAATATGGCGACATGAAGTAGTGCAACATGTGAAAATATGTTGAGATCAACAGCAACAAACCTTCACAAACTTTCACCTTCACAAACCATTGCTGGACAACTGGACAAACCTTCACTACAACTGGACAACTGGAAATCGGCATGGCTGCCGAACCGGATTCTGCGGAAGTGATTCGAGGGCCGAAGGACTATAAGCTGGACAAGGAGATGGACCCAATCAAGATCACGAAGAAAGTGAAAGGTGGCATATGCCATTTGCCGGGCCTCAAGCTGGTCGTTTATGGGTCGGAACATCATTATGAGGATGTTACCCATGGAAATGGAGTCTCAGCTGCAAGTGTAATTTGGTTTGGCACTGACTCCAATCAATGTGATTTTTTTTGAATATCACATCTTCAAAACTCATTTGTAAACGTGTGTTGCATGAATTCAACAGGTCTATTTGCTTGTATGTATGATTCTTCCAAAACTTGACTTTTTAGACAGTGAATGCTTAAATCACAATGTTTGTGAGCAGTGCCTCATCAAGTCAGCACCTATTCTTTCATGCCACAGTCTCATTGAAGTCATCGACAAATTGTTTTGCCACCATTGAAACAGAAAAGGATCACAATCATGCTGAAAAGATATTAATAAGTGTTCTTACAACATAGACAACCACAGTTTTAGACAGGCCAAATATGTACAGTACAGGTGTTTGTGTACAATGACTAAACTCAAGTTGGCCAATTGTGTGAGCTAAGAATGGGCACCTGGCGCTACGGTCGTACCCAAATTATTGCAGTTCATCTACGGTTCTGCAACGCTGATTCAGTTGGACACGGAAAACTTTATGCCCATGCTTGATGGGTCAGGAGAATTTTGGGAGGACCAAGCTCTCCATGGCTGCTTACTTTAATTAAGAGCAGCAGTTCACTATGTGTCTTTTGTTTGATTTCCGACTGAATTCAATTTAATCGAAATAGAGCAGCATGCTTTGTCAGTTGTGATTCAGTTTTGGTGACTGAGGCTGCCCATCGCACAATTTGGAGCGGCTGGAGACATTGATGGGCAAGAGTCTTCACTGGAGGGAGGCTTTGGTCTTTGCTTTGGCCATGATGAGGGCAATAATAAGGACCACGCCGGACAAAGACCATGAAATTCTGGTCGGACTTTACTGCGCCCTGGTCAGAGAGAATAATCAATTGTTGTAGTTTTGTCCTGGATGGGCTGATTTGTTTGTGAACGCTTGGTGGGGTACTAGTAGTGTTAGTCTTGAACTGCGAAGTGTTTGCAGAAGAATCAGTTTAATAAGCAATATACCAATCTAGTTTGAGTCAGTCAATGCTTGAGGTGAGACGGGCATGATGCAGTCGGCCTTTCTTGGGACATGTTTGGGTGCCTTGCTGCAATGCCCAGTCACCTTCTTAAGTTTTTGCGGGACAGGGAACCCGGAGTGGTGGACTCCCGTGCTGCCGACGGAGAAAATGCAGCCGCTGGTGGAGCTGAGCCTCAAGGTGGACCAACTTCTTCGAGGACAAGTACCCAAGCCGGACAACCCTCCTGAGGAGAGCATCCCACTGAAGGAGGAGTCAACCTCTAGCGCTAGCGCTAGCGGACAAGTCGGACAAACAGTTGTTCCCAAACTTAGTGGACCTACTAGGTTTGGCGCTGGGGTGGTCATGCATCCAGGCGACCAGGGCAACACAACCTATGGACCAGCTGTTGTCGGACCAACTGGAGAGGTGCCAATCCCACTCGGGATGAGGCCACCTGCCAAGGAGTGGAAATCAGGAATGCAGCCGGACCAGATCAATATGATGTTCCAATTCCGGATGGATGCAGTGCGACAGGTCACTTTGATTGGATTGATTTTAGTGCAACTATTTTTCTTCTGTCAGTCTACTGTTTAGAACCATGTCATGTCCCATGTTCAATAAAGTTGTTGTTTTGTTGTAGTGAGTGAGGTTTTCCAATAGTCATTAGATTGTCAGTAAGAATGCAGCAGCCAAAGTTTAATATTCGTTGATATGCTTGATATTAAATGTTTGAGTTGAGGCCCGGACATTTATTCTTCGGAATCTTCCTGGGACGGCCTCAATGATGGTCAGGATGGACTGCACGGAGGACATGTGGGTTGTAACTTGCACTACTTTACTTGTGAACTTTTGGTGTTGTTTCTATTCTTCTGCCAGCTGTTCCTTTGTTTGTGACATTTGCTCTAGCTAAGTTGGCAGCAAATATTATGGGAAAGGGCCCTTGGGGCCGACATATATTGGCGGACTCGACGGAGCAGCTTTGCAGTTCCTGGGTTTCAGCTGAGTATTTATTTTGATATACCTGTGAATGATTTTTCTTTGACAATGCATCCAGTATTCTCAATAGCTTCCTTTCAAGTCATACTGTACAGATTGTTTAGACATTGGCGCACTAAGGACAGTACAATCTTGGAATCGGACAGGGAAAAGGTACTGGACCTATTTGGGAGAACTTTCGGTCTGCTTTTTTTGGAATCTTGCTTAGCAAGTCAAGACGGGCAATGCACCCTAGGAGCCACTAGCATTGATGTTGGTGGGCAACCTTTGTTCTTTGCCATTGTCTTTTTCTAGTTGTTTGGATTCCTATTTGCTTTGTTTGATTGTTCAGTTTCTCAATGTCTTTCACCTATCCTAATAAGCATGCAACTGAAGAATTACTCTAAATACTTTGCAAGGGTGAGTTCATGTGACTGAATATGATTGAATCAACCTGCAGGCGATGATGAAGAGTTCATCAGCTACAAGGTCGCTCGAAACAGGAGGCTGGACGCACAAGGAGTGCCGGAAAACAGACGGACAAGAGCAATTCCTTTGGAGGTCACCAAGCACTTGGACGAGGACATTGATCAAGGACGGAGATTTTGGCACACTAGTATTTGGTCAGCAGAGGAGACGGACATGTGGTCAATACAGAAGACGGAGCATTTCGAGCCGCTGGACCCAAACCTCAAACAGTCGGACATGGTGCCGGACAATGGAAAGGGACAGCCATATGACTCCCAGAGGGGCAGACTATTTTTGCAGACCCAAGCGGACAGATTGGCGGCCGAAGCAGAGAGGGCCAAAGCCAAGTCGAAAGCCAAAGGACAAAGCGGAGTCTTTGGACAACCTGTCGGACCACCATCCAAGCCAGTGACAGTGACACCGGTCAAGCCGATTCCAAAGCCGGAGAATACCCCCAAAAAGCCTCAGCCACCGGAGCCGTACAAGGCCTTTCCAAGTCAGCCGAAGCCGGACCCAAAGCCGAAGCCGCCAGAGCCGCCAAAGCAGGACAAACAGGAGGAGGTGGAATTCGAGGAGTTGCCTCCGCCACCTCCTCCGCCGGGGTCAGGCAAGCTGTCAGCTGAGAAGCCGGAGCCGCAGAAGGGCAACAAGCAACCAGTGCAGTTGGACAAGCCTGCCAGCTCAGGAGATGGACAAGAATTGTCGGACAAATCAACTGACATTGACAAGGAGATTGCGCTCCAGCAGCTGAAGATCAGAGAGTTGGAGCTGCAGAAGGAACTTGCTGAATCTAGCGCTGGAGCAAGTGAACAAAAAGGCAGGGGTCATGCTTTTAAAGTTGAAAGTTATATGTTGAATCTGATGTTTTTTAATTGTTGAACTGAGCCCAGCAATGAACCTTGAAACAATGAGTAATGAATTCACTGAAAGCACAAGGGGGGTTTCCACCAATGGATTTCATTGAGCTGGATTGTTAACCTTCCACAAGTGGTAGGCACAAGATGGACAAAGCCAGCTGGCAGTGGCGGCCAGAGGTCGGGCAGTGAGTATATGGAGGAATCTGAGCAGGACTTCTCTGAGTTGGACTACTGGGCCTACCGTGGCAAGGGCAAAGGCGGACCACGTTACTGGAGGCCAGAGGTGGACTATGAGTATGAGTGGTACCACGGAAAAGGACCTCGAAGGGTGCCGGAGAACTACAGGGAGGACTTTGGGTTCTATGACAGACGATATTATTATGGACAAGGTGCAAAGGGGGACACAGAGCGGCAGGACATGGAGCAGAGGGGCATGCAGGTGTCTTACCTTTATTAAGTAAGCGTTGCTATTGGCAGGTTTTTGTTTCTATTCATGTTAAACAAATATATATATATATATATATACAATACGATTTGCAAGGCAAGCCATTTAGATACATATGCGCAGTCATAAGAAAACTAGCTCCAATATCGAGAATCGTCAAACCTATTCAAGGAGCAGCAGAACTCGGACACTGCAAATGAGATGTACAAAGGAAAACCGAAAGGTCCAATGACATACGGTAAGTAGTCGAACAAGTCGGACAATTTTGATTCTATGTCCACAAATGTGGACTGACATTTCGCTTGCCATTTGGCAAAAACAGTGATTGTTTTGGCTGCAGACCTGTATGTATTTTATGATTGAAATGATTTATGTTGTGTACGCGATGTAGTCTCAGTACATGCAATGCAATCTGTCATGTTTTTTCGTTCAGCAGTGTCCATATATCTTCATGTCTTCGTGGCTGACTTGCTTAGCTGAACGAAAAATCCAGATCTTAAAACTGCTCCATTCTTTCCCTATGCAGGTGCATTTGGCCAGAGCTGGACAAAGAGGCTCATTTCGGACTATAGACTATAGGGAATTCGGGCCAGGTCTTGAAGCATTGCCTGTTCCAAGTGAAGTTGTTGTATTTATTGTAATGTGAGTTGGAGATGTTATTGCTGCCAGCAGTTGATATTCTAATGTTTTGTGCCGGACAAGCTAAACCTTGAATTCAGTGCGGAGCTTTTGTTTGTTAACTGCGTTCATTCTGAGATGCCGCTTAAATAATGTCAGAATGGGTTGCTTGCTGTCTCGAACAAAATAGGAGCTTATTGGGTTGGGGTATGTTGCAGTTTGATGATTGGGTAGTTGGGCACCTCCTTTACTTCCAGCAGCTCAGCAATATGTTAAGAACATTGCTCAGTTTATTGCTGAACATACAGCTTCATGTTGCCAAAGAAAATGTATATGGTCACATACATTATTCCATGCATCAACAAATTTTCCTTGAAGAATACCATTGACCACTACTGTGGATCCAAACTAGTCACAGTGTCCTTTTCTTCCGCCGACCATGAGGCTTGACATTGGTAGCTCTTTTGCTGGACCACATGAAGGCGCCATTGGCCAATTGAATCAGGGTGGTTCAGCTTTGATGAAACTGTGTCCCTCTGCAGTTTCTGTCCACTGAACGACGTTGACACACACTAGATTAAGAAAGTATGTACATGAATTGATAGCACTCAGTGAGCAATTGAAGGGTTGATGTGAATCATTTGTTGGAGTCTTTATTGTTGAGTTGCTGCAGACGGATGAGCGGCTCCAGCCAGCAAAGAGTCGAACATGTAAGCAGGCAGCTCACACACTAACTCAGCTCACACACACACACACTGACTCACACCCATGGAGATGGGAAACGCCATAGTCCATGTCAAATGTTTAAAGGTGACAAATGTTCATTCACAGTCCACGTCAATATTTCATTCATAGATGTACTATTTCATTTATCAGACATACTTCGACGTACTCAGCCACTTTCAGACGTACTTCAGCTGGACATATTATAGTTGTACTTCCTTTGCCGGACAATGTCAAGGGGTCCGAGGCCCCGGAGCAGGGGGAGGCTGGACTACAACCAGGATGACACAATGATGCCGGAGCTTGTGAACCAGCCGGGCGAGGATTTGGCACTTCCGGGCTTGGCAATCGTTGTGTATGGGGCGGACTGGGAGTACGTGGACACCAAAGGAAATGGAGTCTTGGGTTGCATCAGTTGCAGGCTGAAGCAATGAGGAATATTACAGTTGAATGCCAAACATATGAATGGACACAGTCACAGAGTCACAATCTTTTTGACACATCTTCGATGTTATAAGATTTGGGTCAGGGAGAGTCAGGTGCTTGGCTTGTAAGATGTTGTTGAATGCATGTTCTTTAACCTACTATTGAGTTGTAGCAGTAGTGGATGAAACAACATACTTGACTTATTGACTTGAACTATTTGGCATGTGGAACCATCTTCTGAAGTTCAAGCTGTAGCACTTCCCTGAAATATTCTGACATATTAGCACATCCATGCCTCCTTTCATTACCAACAACACCAATGAACAAAGTGCTGAAGTGCATCATTTTGCCAAACAGTGACACCTCAGACCAGGGTGTGGTGGTGATCAATATACTACGTGAAACACATTCAAAACTGTACTATCATCAGAAAAGTTAACTATTAAATATGTATAGACATGTTCTTAAATAAAATATTTTTATCTATCAACAATCCTGTCCTTGTTTACTAGACTGGAATGGAACCCTGAACCTATGTTCAATTGCGCTGGTCCTGGAAACGCTGAGGAGATTATAGAGTCGGACACCAAGTCGTACTGAAGACCCTCAAGTATATGTACAGGCGGGCAACGCACCAGAACTTGGATGTACGAGCGATGATGCCAAGCGACCCAGAGAAGCACACGGACAAAATAGGTGCCTTATCATAATTGTTGAATTTGTTGTCTTTTAGTTTGCCCCAGCCCTCCACTCAATCAATATTTCCAATATGTTAGAAGATTTGTTGCCAACGACCTTGGCCCTGCAACTGACAATTGGTAGTACTATGTTCATGACTCACCAAGGCTGCCCCTCCCACAATTGGGCAGCGCTGGACGCTCTCATACGGCTGGACGAAGACTATCTGCTACCTTCATTGGTTTCTCTTCTTGCACAGCTGACTGTCATTAAGCGGACCCTGCCGGACGAGTACCATCAGTACATTTTCGCAATGTGTTGCCACTTGCCTTTGTTGGATTATATCAACTCACATTGTTGCAACCACTTTAGCTGACTTTCAGAGTAGGTCAGATTGAGTGTCAGGGCAGTTTGCCACTACAGTACATAGTATAATTGTTGACACTCACTGGACTCACAGTCACATTGTCATTCAAGGCACCAAGGGCAGGCATCGGTCAGCAACCCTTGGGACAATTTTGGGACATTTGCTGGACGTGCCGGTCTGCTTCTTGACGTTCTGTGGGACAGAGGAGATGCAGTGGTTCAAAGTCAGCGTTCCACAGACTGTGGCGGACTGGCTCAAGCAAGTTGTGTCGAGGGCACATCGCGTGATGGCGGGACCAAGACCGCCTCAGGAGGAAGAGTCGGACGAAGATGACGAGTCGGACCAACAACCGCTGCCACCCCCAGCAGTCAGACCTAAAGCCAGGCCGGACAATCCAGATGGCAATCCCAGACGGACAACAGCGCCAAAGAGGCGGCCGAGAAGCAAATTGACTGGACCACAAGGAAGACTAGGACTGACCATGCATCCAGGCGATCATGGCAGGCTCCGTGATGGAACTGAAGTGTGGGTGGGAAATGATGGACAGATCCCTGTGCCGGACTCAATTGAAGTAGTCTGCTCGGACACAGAGTCAGAAGGACGTTGGTCACAGGATGATTGGGTGGACAACATGTTTGAGTACCGACATGAGGGCCTGCAGAGGGTCCCTTCGATGTAGACTCATAGATTTTACTATTGGGAGGCATTTACTGAGAGCACTCAATGTTTTTTGACGCCTTGATAATTTGTTCAAGTTCAGAATATGTAGTATGTTGTTATTGGCCTTTTGTTTGCTTGGTGCTTGACAGTCCATGAGGCTCGCGCGTGGCTGCTCAAAAAGATGCCAGGGTCGGCCAATCTCTTGAGCAGGCTGGACGCCACTGAGGACCATTGGGTTGTAACTGTTTCGCATTCAGTGAGCCTTTGACTTTTTAAGTTATTTTATACTTCTTTGTAACCCATTCATTCATCTCCAAAATTCTTTGGTTGACAAGGCCTTTGCCAACCTGGCCTCTTCGGGACCTTGGGGACGGATCATTGCGTCGGACACTACTCAGCAGCTGTTGCGTTCCATGGCTACAATGATGAATGTTGTTTTTCCCCTTTTTTTGTAGAATTTGTAAGACTTCAGTGGTGGATCATTGACAAGGGGGCTAGTAATATTGACCATATATTCAGCCTTTGGTATTTGGAGCCATTTTTTCCTTGAATCCAACTCAGGTGAAGTCGGACCAAACCCTGGTTGGAGAAACTTCAAGAATGCCCTTTATACGCTGTTGCGGGTCAAGGGCCAGCGGTCAATGCATCCTAAGAGCAACTCAGTTTCATTACATAGTAAGCATTTTTTCTATGTTAGGTGTTTTGGATGATTATGACATTTTTTTTGGTAATTCAATAGTATAGTTAGTATGGTAACTCACTAAGCCAATGAGATGTTTGCACTTGCTGAGGTGATGAGGAGGACTATATGTCGTTCAAGGTTGTCAGGGGCAGGAGGATGGACCTAATGGGCATTCCGCCGGACTACAAGCACAGGCACTCCCGCAGGGAGCTCCGGGAGAGGTTCCATCCTGTGGACTTTGATGCCGGACAAATGTTGTACGAGGAGGAGTTCACAGATCGGGAGAAAGTAGTTTGGGACCGAATTGAGGCGGAGAGAAATCAACGCCGTGATTCATGGCTTGCATGGACACGCGAGGAGGACGAAGAAGACAGTTGGACAGCAGCCGGACAGTCGGACAGGCCGCCGCCGAGGAAGCGCAAAAGCCCCACTGAGCCGGAAGGACCACCGCCAGCAGTCACTCTGGCGCCAACGGGTCAGGGAATTCAGCTGCAGCAGGAGGCCCTTGATGTTGCCAACAGGGCAAGACGGCAAACATGGGCGGACATGACAGAGGAGGAGGATGAGGCTCGGAAGGAGAAGGGTACCGGAGAAGTTAAGGAGGAGGAGGAGGAGCTGCAGGAGGAGGAGGAGGAGGAGAAGCCAGGCGGACATGATGCAGAGGATTTGGACAAGCCTCATGAGGACGAGGAACTTGTGGCTAATTCCCACTTGGACTCCCCGCCGGACCCAGACCGCAGCAAACATGGCAAAGACTCTATTGCACCAATGGACGAGGATGATGGGTTAGAGCAGAATGAAGTGCCGGACTGGGAGGAGGACGAGAAAATGTTGAACACCGAAATCCAACAAGGACAGGCTATCGAGCCACAGCCGGAGCCAGCAGCATTGTCCAAACCACTGCTGGACCATGAGATGGACAAAGCTCAGAAGAACCAACTCGAACAGAAAACTGCTCAGTTGGACAAAGAACTCAAGCTGCAGCAGCTTAAGGTTCAGGAGTTGGAGCTGAGGAAGGAGCTGGGCTTACTGCCAGGCTGGACAAGTCACTGATCACTCACTACTGAATGAGTGAACACTAGTAGTACAGACTGAAACACCTTGTTGAATTGAGTGCTAATAATTTTAAACTGTCATGTTCATCAAATGTTGCAAAGTCAATGAGGCCTGGTCAAATGCCCTAGATATTTTATGGTGTTTGTAACACTACAGGCAGTAGTCAATCTTAAGCATTTCATTTTTCAAGTGTTGCAGGCGGAGATGGACACAGAGGGTCGGACTACTATCCATGGAATGCGGACCAAGTGCTTTGGCATGTAAATGCCAGTGCATTTTCCTGCGCTTGATGGGACGGTCATTTGTTTGTTCATATTTTAAAGCAGTCAGTGGATTCAGTTGTGGCAATCCATTCCAAGCCTGCAGGCTTCATCGTCGAGCAGACGCAGTTGGACCTCTGGCGGACAGAATTGGAACTATAGCAGCGCCTGGCGTGGAGTCGGCTGAAAAAGTGCCAGCGGAGACGGACAAGTGATAAATAGGATTCCCAATTGCTTCAGACTCTGTTTATTTTCACAGTCGGGCTGATTTAACAATTTAATGTATCCCAATACTCTCTCATTGTAGTCAAACTTGCGTGTTCCCTGTTGTGGTCTACTGCAGTGTGCAAGTCATGATGTGCCATTTGCACCTCAGTGCAGCATGTTGTTTTGTTGATTGACCTCTTGAGTTTTGGGAAATGCACAAGTGAACTACCATTGGAATAGTTTTGTGTGTGCAGAGTGGATGCCAGGTGCACTTTGGCTGGACAAGGGTGCAATGGATGGATTTGCGCTGGCCTTGAAGTACTGGAAGGGAGATCAAGCAATACAAGAGATAGATATTTGCCACATGGCCATATCATGACCCATTGTTGAGATGTGAGGAGACTTGCTTTGTTGAGTCCTGCCAGGCTTTTGTCACCTTCTGACAGAGAAACCAATTTGCATACAATGTGACTTTCGCATTACCTCGTTACCTCACTGTTTGCAATAGCCTTTTGTCCATCAATTGCAATGAAGGACTAATGTTTCTGTATACTGGTTGCCTAAAATGTTTTCGGAAACAATGGCATGCTGGACACTGACACAGTGAATTACAATCAATTGACCAATTGGCTGAGGATTGGATTGAGCATCTACATCCCTATGGTTCCAGCCTGGCATGGTCTTTTGGAATTAGGAACCATGAAACCAGCATGTGCATCCCAACTGAGTGCAAATTGTAATATCAACTAGTTTGCATTTCTGGCCGGACAAACTCGATACTGTATAACTTACACACATATATTCTCCACCAAACCTTGGGTGGAGAACATTGATCAGCCACAATAAATTGTTGTTTCTTTGTGCTCACAGAAAACACTCATTTACTACATGGCAACAATACAGAACATAGAGTTCTAAAGCACCACTTCCTTACCGCAAGAAGCTGGTTGGCGTGTTGCTGCTATTCCAAAGTCTGTCGGATGGAGAGGGAATCACTTTTTTTTTGTGTGGCCCTATTGTGTGGCTAACAACTCTGTGACACCTGTGTAGTTGTGCTCATCAAGTACCACTGTGTGCTTTTCATTCTGTTGCTGTTCCTGAGTCACAGCTCAGTGTCAAGTATGTAATGCATAATAGATTAAGTTTAAATCTGTAGCAATTGGCTAACCAATGCCCCTTGCCTAATTGCCCAGATCCAGTTGAATTGCGCAGCGCAGCAGGAGTGGGAACAAGAACTATGTGTCCCAGCACTGCTTGGTTTGAGTCGGACACTCAACAGAGGATATATTTCAATTAATATTTCATTTCTGAAGTGTCCAGGCAATATGCATTAATCTTCCCCATTGCAGTGACTACCTCATTGCTTGGCTTTTATGGCACAGTGTTAGTTGATCCTGCTTGCATTTGCCGCAGCTTGTGCTCAACTCATCAGCTTAAATCAAAACATCATTCTTGGTTTATTCATCAAAACTGTTCAATGCCGCGAAAGTCTGGGGGAATTCGGACACCATGTAACAAGGCATTAGAACGTCGGGCAAAAAAGGCTGAGAAGAGGTCGATCAAGAATGAGCAGAAGTTCGCCTCTGCCATTCAGAGTAGCAAGGCCTCACTCGTTGAGTCGGACCATCAATTTGTGCTGAGCACTTTGGAGGACAATCCGAAATGGATACAACCATTAGCCGGACTGATCAGATCAGGGTGCCTCAATGGCATTCTGAAGGAGCACACCTTTGAAGGCCCAGAATTGGTCGGACCTCGATGGAAAGGCCGTGCGCGCAAATGGCTGGACATCCCTGTGGAAATGCAGCTCACCATGATCGAAGCCACAGGAATCAGGATGCCGGACAAGTCTTCCGATCACCCGGAGTTTGTTACACACTGCTTCGTGAGTCAGTTTTGGGTTGGACAAAAAGCCCCTATTCCACAAAGGTCGGACATCCGGTTGGTCTCCACTTTGGAGAAGCTGGCCAGGGCACGGGTCAAAGAGCTCAATTTGAACTACCTGGACAAGTTCAAGGCTGAAATGGACAACCTACTGAAGGACCAAGATGAGATGGCAGTGTGGGAATTGGAGGGCAATAAGCTGGTCCTACGTGGACTAGCAAAGAATCCGGAGGATTACAAGGAGCATGAACTAGCAGCTGCTCCTAAGGGACAATCATGGCAACTGTTGGACCCATTTTCGCCTGACTGTCATTTGACAACGGACAAGAAGTCAAGCATGTGGGACTTCCTTGCGCTGGACTTACTGAACGAGGACCAAGACCAGGACGAGTACATATTGGACCCCAATAGAAAGTGGGCTGAGGATGGACCAGAGCTTTTTGATGAGACCAGGTCAGAATATTCCATTCTGACAGCTACAGGAGCCCCATCAGACTTGGAAACGCCAGCAAAAAGGGCTAAGTTTGAGACGCCGGAGCACACCAGCAAGACGAAGCAAGAGACTGAAAATAAGACTGAATGAAGGTCGTTTCAGGAGCAATTTGGACATGGGGTCCTGCAGACATGCAGCAGACTTGGACGGACTGAGTCTAGACTGAACTAGGGGGTCCTCAGACCGAGGTCTGAGCTGTTTCAGAGGGTCCATTAAATTTAATAGCCCAGGACATTCCCAGCCATAGTCGGACTTCAATTTTCAATGCTAGCAATGAAACAACATGTTTTCACTGTTCAATTTAATCACACGTTTGCGGATGTGGTTGGCTGGAAATGGGGATGGCTCCACGAATTATGTGGAGACTTCATCACTGAAGCAAGTCCATGAAAACTATGTGCAATGTGCCCAGTGCTTGATTTCAGCATTCAATTCAATCGTTTGTAGGGTTGTCCAGACATTGCAAACTGAAGAATTGCAACACATCCTTTGACATACTGCTGCAGACCTTTCTGGCTGCATGATTTGAACAGGTGCACTGATGTACAGCCAATTTGATCCGCGAATTCAACCAGTGATTTAATCCTCAAACATTTGGGCATCTTTTGGGCTCAAGAGTCAAGAGACAATATTATGTCAAGACATCTAAATATGTCAAGACATCTAAATTGCAACTGTCCATTCAATAACAACAACACTAACACATATCCCAGACAAATCTAAGGTGCGAAGAACCATCCAAGCAAGATTTGTTAACCTAGTATTACAGTATTGATGTGATCCTATTTCAGTCGGAGTTCATTGTCGGGCACTAGTGAGCTCATGGAAGCTTCACCAACAGTCTTTGAGCTCTCCCCGTTGGACATACAGAAGTACCTGGAGGCTTCTGGATTTGGCCCTTGGTCCCCTGAAGAAATTGAACGAGTAGTTTCGGAGAAATCTGAGTATTTAGATTGCACTAGCATTGTTTTCCTACTTGGAGACAAGCTTTGTTGAATTTGAGCCTGCTTTTACAAAGACACAAAGGTTTTAGTCTAGCTATGCTCACTCATTTTGGTCTTGTGCAACCCAGGGGTCTTCGCTACTTGGCGCTTTTGTCGGACAATATGGTACCTGTTCCGGAACTCCACAGATTGCACCCTGACCTGTTGTAGATGATCAGATTCTTCACTGTTTAATATTACAATTGATTGCATGTTTTGTAGCAGCAGCCATCTTTGTATACATGGTTCGAGGTACTTTGGGAAGGGCAGCTTTGTTGTGGAGAAGGACCATTGCCAGGACCACCCTTTTCTGAAGTTCCTTGGACTTACAATGTGCTGGCTGTGCTTGATATTTGAATCATGGATCATGTGTGTCATCAGCTGAAAGTACTTCCATAGTTTTTTGACCATTGTACCATGTGGGTTTGCAGCATGTATTTCGTTTGGTTTTGGTGAAACTAGTGAATATGATACAGAACAGTTTACCCAAAGCATGCCATCTACTCAGGACTGCCTGGGAGATTTTGAGGCTCAGGATTGAGAAGCAAATTTTTGAGGCAGAGGTGAATTGCCGGACAATCCTGAGGCAGGCTGCTGAAATTGAAGCAGGACAGGCTTTCGACCCCTGGACCACTCCAGTGGACCTAGTGCCTGCTTCCATGGTTCTGGATCTTGTTCAGAAGATTCATGAGTCGGACTACTTGGACACAGTTGGAGTCTTCTATAAGGGCCAGTCCTTTGTTGCGCACTTCACATTGAATTCCACATTTGCGTTGGACTACCGCCTCTTTGATTACAGTCTTGCAGATCTTGCAGTAAAATGTGTTTGGTACAATTAAAGTTTTGTATGTGCACAACTAATTGTTTTTTGTCTGCGCAGTGATTTTCTCTAACCTCAAGTCCAAACTCAGGAGACTGCATTGTGTTCAATGGCTTTGGACTTCAGCTTGTGCCGGACTTCATTTTCAGAGGGTTTCGTTGCGGACATGACAATGATTGACCATGTTGTGACAGACCCAACTTCAACTTGAAGTGAATTTTTTAATGTAATCTATGTGTTGCTAGCCTAGCTGCCTTCCGACTCCATTCAATCGCTTCAAGGCAAAAAAAGAGATGCTTTCATCACTGGTCATTCTTGGAGATTGCAGCCATTGACTTCTGTGTTCAGTCAGGGAACAATACTGATGTTGGGTAGCCCCTGCACAGCTGAGTTGTGTGAACTTTGAATGCCTTCAGGTCCATTGTGCAATCCATTTATGAATGACTCATGTTTTTTGCAGAATTCCAGCTCAAGTTAGAATGAACAGCTTCACTTGTGTCCACCTTGTCCAGACTTGTGGATGTCAACTCAGTACATGGTCAGTATCAAACAGTTTATAAATACTGCTAGCAAGTCATGTGATCATTGGTTTGTGCAATTTGTTGCACTACATTTGGGCTAGGTAGGTTGAACAGGTCACATTGGACTTTGTCGGAGACAGCCCCCAAGTCATGGCAGCATCATCGAAAGCTGCGTCGCGATCTCCTGATGCAGCTACGTTGGACATTTCTGGTCGGACTACTTTCGCAGGGGAGATTCTGTGTGGGAAGCATGGGCGTTTCCGCTGTGAGCTCTATGACTTTGAACAAGCCAAGACGGACTTTGCTGGAGGCCACAGGTTCTGGCATTTACGCTGGCTCGTGGACTTCCTGGGTGGGACAAGCACCACAAACTTCCTTGGACAGGCAGTCGATGCTTGGACCAACCGTGTTGTAGACAAGGTACAGTGGTTGATGTCGGACTGCGAAGCAAAGGAGATCGAACAAGAAGCTGCAAAGCATATCCTTTACAGCTCATGGGCAAAACAGAAGGGCTTGATGTCAAAAAAGAAGAGGAAGTTGAATGATTCTGATGGACCACATTCAAATGTGGACCCAGGGCCGGACACTTCAATGGGGACAGATGGCCTTATGTGCCAGGAATTTGCTGCTAGCACTTTTGCCTTTTTGGTAATTGTTGGACACTGGGCCTTCCGTGGGCCAAAGCAAACCCAGAAGTGGAACCTGGGGCATGACAATGTGAAGGACAGGTGTTGGACACTATTGAATGCTATGATGGACCAATTCTTGCAGGGCGACAGAGTGCTCACTACTCCAGAGGGGCTTGAATTTCATTTCAGGGCCGGACTTGTGGACATCCAGAGGCTATCAAAGTCTCACATGAATTTGAGCAGGTCATTTTCAGGACTGGACCAATGGGCTACTGTGATGGACGCCATTCATTCATTGGCAAAGGACGAGATCAATGGGAATTTTGCAAAGTCTCGCCGGACCATGTCTTCCTTATGCATTGCTCGATGCTATGAGCATTTGGCAGCTGTAATAGACTCTGGAAGTCGGACAGGCCATCCAGTATGGACATCTATCACAATCAAGCAAGTAGACCAGCTGAGGACTGAGTCAACTTTTGGTGTTGTTATCATTGCATGATGGTGTAGTGACATTGCTGTGTTTTTGTTATTGTTGTGCTCAATTATTTTTTGATCTCCACCAATTGTGCTTGTAGGCTGATGTCAAGTTGTCATGTAAAGCTAGTATCCACTGCCACTTTTGCAGCGTCCTTGATTGTATTGATTGATATCATTGAGCAGGACCCAGCGAGGATATCGTCGGACTTCTCATGGCTTCAAGGAAGCCATGGTGCAACAAGCCACTTCTAGTGGTAGTAAGATCACTTCTGCCACACAAGGACAAAGGCAGTTTGCAGAGATGTCGGACCCAACAGATGGAGAAGCTTCCAAGAAGTGCAAAAAAGCAGCTGGACAATGTGGGGTGCGCTATCAGGTTGCTGAGCGCTACTCTTACCTGCTGACTGGAAGGAAGGAGTTCAAGGACATATCAATTTTGTCAGTGGTTGCTGATGCTGTGCATGTTGGGGCGGACGATTGGTTGAATGTCATAGCTTATGCGCCGGAGAAGCAGATTTCATTCATTTGCCCACAGCAGGCCATGAAGTTGGAGTGACATGACATTCAATTCTTTGTTTATATCAATCATGGACTGTTTCACACACTTCAAGTCCAAGCTACCAAGTGACAGTGACACAGCTTTGGGTGCTGTGTGTCAGCCTGAAGTTATGTCATGTCTCATGGGTTCTGGACATAAATATAATGTATTTAACATTTAGTTGCCATTTTCAGCTGCCCATCCCGCTTTGGTCAGGTTCTTTTCAGTGCAACATTTGCGCCCGTTTTCCACCGATTTGGGCGTGTCGGACCTCCATGCCCTTCCCCGGTTAAGAGGTGTCCTTCCCCTTCCCCGGTCATTCTCCATGCCGTTCCCCGGTTCCCTCATTCCATGCTGTTGCCCAGTTCTCCCCTGGCAAAAATCACGGAATACTCGCGCAATCTTTCGAGACTCCCAAGTTCGGACTGGATTCCATGTCCTTCCCCGGTTGGCTCTCACATTCCTGCCTCCTTCGCCTTCCCCGGTTAACTTGGCACTTTTGGACAAGGGCAAAAGTTCGTAACTTTTGCCCTCGTTTTCTGACTCCTTCCATGCCCTTCCCCGGTCATTGTGCCGCTCTGTGGTGATTCATTCCATGCCGTTCCCCGGTTATTGTGCCGCTCTTTGGCAATGAACACTTTGCTGTATGTGAGCACTTGTTGATGCTGCTAGTTTCCTTTCATTGGAATACACCAGAAGAATTGGAATCTAAAGCTAGAGCCAGCCCAATTGTTGAGAGGAAATGTGAATATCTCAAAATTGTCCAGGTGGAGAAGAGCACCAAGCTGACAGAAGAGCAGTGGCTGGACATGTGGGGCAAGAGGATGCAGGGCTTCTTTGGATGTCCTGGCGACAAAACCAAAGCGCGGAAGGGCTATCAAGAACCTGAACGCTTGGCCACCCTGAGTTGGATGCAGGACATGCGAAATGCTTTGTCAGGAATTGGCTGGTCCTTTGGAGACTTTGCTTTTCCACCTGGACCATCTCATACTTTGGACAAACAAGATGGGACAAGACCGCCGATGCTCATACTTTGCACAGACCAGGAGGCCACACAGCTGGCCGCAGTGTCATACCTGAAATACCAGCAGGGCCTTTGGTTGGAGCATGTCATGGACCCAGCGCATCGTAGCCATAATGATGTGCAGTTGGCACTCTCAGCTGCTGGAATGATGAAGTTCTCATTGTGGTGCATATCTTTGTACAATATACGTTATGGACCTTGGCAGAAGGCAGCATGGTCGAGCAAGATCAAGGAGACAGCAGATATGTTGGCCGGGAATATGTCGCCATCGGACCCACTCCTCCTGGAGTTCTTCCCTTCAATTTTGGAGGATGCTGGACGCCCATCGACGGACAACACTGAGGCAGAGCGCCAAAAATTTTTGAAGTCATTGCCGGACATGGACTGCGTCCGGACAAAGGGCACAAAGGCGAGCAAGAGCCGGTTCAATTCATTGTCCATTTCCCACTCTGAGTTGGACACTGAGTGGTCAGCGCTGGCATTCCTCCTATGTGCTGTTTGCATCTCGTCGGGCTGGTCGACTAAGCCGTCGGACCTTTGGGCACCGGACCATCCTTGCGCAACCGCTGCAACAAGGTCGGACAAACCTGGGACAAGCAAGGGCAAAGCTACAGGTGATGCCAAGAAGGACATGCAGAACGCAGGTCGGGGAAATGCCAATACTTTGCATAGGATGACTCGGTTCATCTGCTCGTCGGACAACAAGAACATGGCTCGGCTGATTTTTAATATTCTTCAGCCGGAAGCCTTGCGGTGCTCAAAAATGTTGAAGGACCTTCGTTCGCCGGACATGACATTACAGTTTTACTCCCAATGGGCCCATTGGTCATGGATGGACACAGCCAGGGACCATGTGCTTCGTTTGCAAAACTTGGCTGCACTGCAAAGGATTGGTTTCAACATGTATGTTGGCCAGACTCCTCCAGTGGAGGCAGAGATTGCCTGGCAGGATTCTTTGGCTGGACAGATGCACAGCCTGCTTAAGCAAATTTTGCGCCTTCGGGCAGGTTCACAGCTGTTCTACACCAATGGATTTGGAGCAACTGCTGGACTTGTGCATGAGGACAATGAGTGTAGGACACGTAGCCTGTCCTTCTTTCAGGCTATGTCGGACACAGTGCAGATCACCAAAAAGTCTGGCACACTCTTGGCCAAAACCTTGATTGAAGGGCACTGCAGCACTGGACCCATCATGCAATACATTCTGAAGACCTTGTCAGGCTCCAATTTCCGGGCTGTGCCGGACATTTTGGCAAAGGAGTTGAAGTGCATTTGGTCCGGGCTTTTGAATTCTAAACTTATTGAGGATGGCAACAAAATTCAGCGAGAGGCTGAGCAGCGGAACAGCAATTCCAAGGAGTTGGGCAGGATGGCAGGCTGGTTTGGGTTGACCTCAAAGAAACTACTGGGCTCATACAGCAGAGCAGAAGTACACCCAGAGGGTCTCTACCATGTCCCCAATGAGTGGAAGAAAGAGAATCTTTTCTGCCGGCCAAAAGTAAGAGGAGGGCAACAGTCGGACAAGGAAAAGCGTGAGGACAAACTTCTGGAGGATGTGACAAAAAGTCGGACCTGGCCATCCCACAACCATCAGACAGAACAAGAGGTTTTGTCGGACTTCAGCCTGGTGTCCCGAGTTGTGAGCCACAAATGGGACTGGGGCAGATTGGAGACTGGATGGCACGCAGCATTGCTGCCAGAGGGACATGCTGTGCTTCTTCATGGGCAACCTGTGCTGGTCATCAAGTCATACAGGAGGGGAGCATTGTGCTGGCCAGGGCATTTTGTCTCCAGTCCAGGAGTGCCGGACATTCTGGAGTTGGACCAGGAATCCTCCTTGTGCTGGGTGCACATCTTCAACGCCGAAGTCACAACAGTGGAGTTGAATGCTGTCTCTCCAGCACGTTTCTCGGTCTATGACTCTATGCATGCTTTTTGAATAAAGAATTGATGACAAGTGCTTGTGATTTGAGCTCAATTTGTGCTTATGGTTGTCGTGATTGTGAGTACAGTATTCTTCATGATTGGGTAGATCCCTGTCAACTTCCATTGACAGAGTCATTTAATTTTCCGATGAAGGCACACCTCATTAGGCATCATCATGTTCACATAATATGTTAATGCAATTGAATTGATTGTGTTTGACTGTCAGTCAGTCTGGCTTTCTACCATGTGAATCAGCAACAGCATGTGCTCAGCAAAAAGCAAATGCAGCTCACTTTGGCACTTCACTGAAGGCCGGACTACACGGGGCTGCTCTTTGAACAGAGGGGTGGTCTTGGAGGTCAAATCACAGTGTACTAACCTGTTGGAGTTTCAGGCCTTGCAGGGCTTTGCCGGACTGTCGGAGACAACTATTCGGAAAGTTTGTGAGGAGATGAAGTGGACCATCAGTGCCAGTCCAACTGGGACTGATGAGGACCATCATTTGGCAATAGTCGGAATGCTTAACCTGGACACATCTTTGACGGAGGAGGAAGTCGTTCAAAGGGTTTTGCACAGGCAAGAGACGGAGAAGCTCACCCCAGAGGCAGATGACCATGAGCTGGAGATGATTGTTAGGGACACGCTCCTATATGGAGAGCAGGACCAAGCTTTGAAAGAGCTGACCAATCGTCGGACCACAGTCACTGCCAGGACCCTCAGACCAAAGGTGCAACAAATGTACCAGCGGGCTGCGAAGGACGTCAAGGGCTGGTTGGACAAGAAGGCAGTGGAAGCCCGCAAGTCAAAGGACAAGTCACAGACGGGCAACACCAAGGCCTTCGACAAAAATATTGAAAGGGTGTACGCTCAGCTGGACGCTAGTGTGGACGAAAAAATGAAGGCTCTTTTGCCTATAAATGTCCGGGCCTGGTCGGACGAGAAGAATGGACGTTGGAAGCTCACCTACAAGGGCAAGTATGCACAATATGGTCGGAGCATCAGTTGGACAAGTATTGGCCACTCTCGGGCAGCGGTGGAGTGTGTCCGACAGGGCTGGGATTGGTTGGACTTGCATGAGGGCCTGACCATGCCTGAAACAGTGGAGTCAAAATTAAAGAAGTTGTCGGACTAATTCACAATTGTTTGAGGCTGTTGCCTCAGTCAGTAGGTCAGATGCACTATGTTGCACCATTGACAGTGTATGTTCCATTGAAGTTGATGGACATTTAAATTAATGTACAGTTCCATTGTGGTCATGTAAGGTGCATGCTCCTCAACAGAATATGAGTGTCATGCTTTGTTTGTATAATTGATATTGAAGTTTTGCAAGAATGGTTCAGATGGTTTTTGCAAGCTTGTGATGCCCTGGTCTTCTTCAATCTCCAGTTTGTGTCTTGATATTTCTTCCCTGCAGAGACAGCCAGCTGCTGATTGATTGGAACAGATACTAGAATCCAGAAGATAACAAGTCTCCATTGGCCTAATCAATGGTGCATACACTGTACACAGTTACATTTTGATTTCACAGACATTGCTGGAGGGAAAGGCTCAAAAAGAGTGTTATGTGCTTGTCTACATTTGTCATTGGCAGATGACCACCTGGCCTGGGACACCAAGCAGGTTGTCAATACTCTATTTATATTCAGCACCATGTCACCAATACACCAGCATTTGCCAGCAGTTTGCCCATTGGGTTGAAAGAAGTCTTTGGCTGAACCTTCTGAATTGGGCACTAATTTGCTGTTCATTCAACCAAAATCTTCGGTTCTTGTTCAGCTCAACATTAAAAATTCAAGCTGTGCTACAGTCAACTTGCTACAGGTTGGTCAACAGGAGGCCAAATTCAGTAAGAAGCAGCAGGTGGCCATTCAGCACAGGCAAAATCTTAATGGCAAGGCAAATCTTAATGGCAAGACACACCTGTTGTTCCAGAGTGTTGAAAATTTGAAAGTCTGAGCTGCTAAGGACTAGTGTGACTGATGCAAAGTATAGTGGTGACCAAGTCAATATAACTTGGACTTTCCTAGATCCTTTTTGGCCTGATTTCAGCATGATGTTGATCTGACATTGTCCATTGTTGGACCTTCTCACACCTGGACAGTTTTTCGGACACTGCCTTTGCGAGCCATGGTTCGACGGGCAACCAATGCAGAAGCAGGAGCAGTGGCTAGACCTTCAGCTTTTGCTCTCTTCATGCAGGACATGAAAGTACAAGGTCTAAGCCCTCGACGGATTAGTCAGGATGGACGATGTCGGCTGACAAAGAAGACTCCTTTGAAGGGAATGGAACACTACAGGTTGCGGTGGCATCTCACTTTGTCAAACCCAGTAAATTTAGTTGATTGTTGCACCTGCCAATCATTCTTTGCTCAGTTGTTACTTACAATATATCAAATGACACCTCAAGCTTTTGCATTGCAGACTGCAATATGTTTTTGTGGTCCCTTGATTGCATGTTTTTTTTGGGCTTGTGCATCAACAAGATTGAGTAGCATTGATTGCACAATCAACCAAGGAAGATGAGGCCAGATCTGAGGGAAGTGTACAGGAAGAAGGCGCACGAAGGGTATGCTGCTAATCGGGACAAGAAAAGAAAGTGCCAAGCAAGCCGGAGGACTTTGCAAAAACCCGCATTGGACGAGATGAACGAGGACAAGAAGGACATGGTCCAATGGATGGACAGTGTGTCGTTCACTTTGTCGGAGCCAGTTGAGCCAGGCTCATTGTTGGGGAGTGGCACCTATGGACAGGTCTATCTTTGCAATTGGTTGGGCTCAAAGCTTGCTTTGAAGGTGCCTCACCGTCCATTGGATGAGGAAAAGACGGACAAACCTCCTGCGTCGGACAGCCCTGTGTCAGAGGCCTTTCGGGTGGCAGACCTAGCCAGAGAAGGGGCTCTCATGAAGCAGTTGTCCGGGCACCCCAACATTGCGCAGGCTTATCAGCTTGTGTCATTGCCGGGCGGAGCTGTGGGGATGCTGATGGAGGTGGCAGAGGTTAACCTCCTCCAGCATTGCCTGGGACTAAAGAATTCCGAGGAGCCTTGGTCGGACATGAAGTTCCAAGTGTGGAAACTGTTCAGACAAGTTCTTGCTGGACTGGCTCACATTCAGGCCAAGAAGATCCTTCATTGTGACCTCAAAACGAACAACATCTTAGTTTTTGCTGGATATCGGCGGGCTGCCATAGCAGACTTTGGACTAAGCCGGAGAGTTAATGCTATGGGCCAGGTCATTGTTTATGGCCATGCTGTGTATGCAAAGGGCTACCGGCCTGTGGAATGCCAAGTTGCTGGTGACAAGAAGGTTGCAGCCTTAGTAGCATGATAAACCTAGCGATGCAGCCATTTCACAACTAGTGACAATTGAGCTAGACAGTGGATTGTTGTTTGTTCCTAGACTCCTGTAGAACTTAAATCCAACCACAAGCAGCAATCACAGTACTGCCCATGTTCTCAGCATTTCATGTGCAACAACTCAATTGACCAAATATCACTGGCTGCAGCCCACTGTGCGCAAAACCACTGACACTTGAAATCGTAGACCTAGAAGACACATACTTTGAGAGGGTATAGGCCAAAGCTTCAAACTCACAAAGTGTTTAAATGCTTAGATAGTTTGTTTTCTGAATTCATTCTTGGGCAGCTGTCAAATGATTATTTGTGTCCTTTATTTGCACTGTCTGATTCCACATCCTTTTGGCTCACCTATATACTGTATTCGTACACATATATTGTTGTATGCACATGGTGTTGCAGACATGCAGGGAGAGTGGGTATTTGCATATCAAACTGCTCAGGTCACTGTTGGACTTAAGGCGGATACTTGGGCATTGGCATCCATTGCCTGGGATTGTTTTGCTTTCTCAGGAGAGCCACTTTGGCCCACTAACATTCTGGATAATATTGAAACTGGGACATGCCCAAAGAGGACAGTGTTGCACTTGCAAAGGATATTGCAGGACAGGCTTAGCCCAACTGTATTGGACAGAAATCGCAGTGTGTCGGACATTATAAAAGCTTGCATCACAACAGAGGTGGACAGGGCTGATCTTAGCCTCATCAGTCTGATGTGCCAGAGGTGAACCTTGGCAGGGCAACTGGGCTTCCAATGCCACCAGACTGCTTGGTATCCAAGCACAAGCAGCCAAACTGGCTGGATTTGGTGATCGATTCCATTGCATGTGAGAAAAGAGTCTGCTTCCAACGGTGCAATTTTTTAAACATATCTGAACTGTCAAAACGAGTACTGCTATTTCAAGTGCAATTACTCATGTACTGACTACTGTAGGAAATTGTTTTAGACTATATAGTTGATGACTTGTGATTCATGCTCATGTTGAGGCAAGTCGAAATTTTGCAGTCATGAATTCGGGCACTCATTGAATTGAATTGAGCTGGAGTGTTCATGCTTGATTGGGCATTGGTTTCCATCAATTGAAACATGTCAGTGAAACCAGTTTTGTGGCTCAAACCTAGAACTTGATTGTACCCACTGCTTGGCTGCTGGCCATTCCATTCATGGCAACAGTTCCTAAAATACCACTGTTCAAGCCGGACGAAACATTGAAATTCACCCAACATTTGGAGGTTGGGCCTGGGCGTCTTCAGGCACTTTTCACCGCTTGGTCGGACAAGTTGACTGGGGAAGAGGTTTGCCAATTGAAGGACTACCTAGTAAAAGAGTGGGGCCGGACCAAAGCCATTACTGAGCCGACGGACTTTGGGTCAATGTGCAGTGGGACAGACATTCCTGCAGCAGTTTGCGAGCAGTGGTGGTTGTGGGCTGGACAATGGACTGGACAAGATTTTGAGTACAAGCACCGGTTTTCCTCTGAGTTGGACGCCAAGAAAAGGGCCTTCATCAATGTGATGCACCCCAACGTTGGACACATCTTTGGAAATGTGAAGGACTTGTCGCACAAAAGTGGTGAAGCCTGGGACTTGAAGCGACGGGACTTGGTGAGGGTGCCAGTGTGTCGGATATTGACAGCAGGGTTTCCATGCTTGGACGTTAGTGGGCTGAACCCTCACAGCC